>QXTE01000368.1:445235-487080 GCA_003942145.1 Platysternon megacephalum | reverse complement strand
GCATCGCTTATTATAAACTTTCAAAAATGAATACTGCATAATGTGGCATTGTTCATTAGTATTAATACACGTTTGGCTTGAAAATTTATTAATTTAATTATTTAGTCTATATATTTAATGAAAATAAATGAATAACCTGACAGTGCTGACATTTCACTTTCCACAACATCGCATGGATCTTAAAATAAATCACATACATTATACACAATACACTGTCACAGAGTAACACGTTCTCATTTAGAATTATTTTTTCTGCGGGGAAGGGAAGCAGACCGGGTTCGGTCAGTGGGAGGATCGGGTTTGGCTGGGGAGGAGAAGGAAGCAGACCGGGTTCGGTCAGTGGGGGGATTGGGTTTGGCTGGGGAGGGGAAGGGGAACAGACCGGGTTCGGTCAGTGGGGGTTCGGGTTTGGCTGGGGAGGGGAAGGGGAGCAGACCGGGTTCGGTCAGTGGGAGGATCGGGTTTGGCTCGGGAGGAGAAGGAAGCAGACCGGGTTCGGTCAGGGGGGGGATTGGGTTTGGCTGGGGAGGGGAAGGGGAGCAGACCGGGTTCGGTCACTGGGAGGATCGGGTTTGGCTGGGGGGGGGAAGGGGAGCAGACCGGGTTCGGTCACTGGGAGGATCAGGTTTGGCTGGGGAGGGGAAGGGAAGCAGACCGGGTTTGGCCGGGGGGCAGCGGGCGGGGTAGGATTCAAAGAGCCACAAGGTGTAATGGGCGCTCTCCTTTCCAGTCCCTGGCATGCAGCAGCAGCGGGCCAAGTGCAATTCAACAGGGCAATGGGAGCCTGTCGCCTGCTTTGCCTTCGCGAGTCCATCCTGCCCCCGGGCTGGGGAGTTGAATGCTGGGCTCTCGCTCCGGCAGGGGGGCGTGGGGCAGGCAGGACTGGGAGGCAGAGAGTGCGCGGCCCTCACTCAAAGCAGGGTCGGGAGGGTAGAAAGCTGGGGCGCAGGGAGGTGGGTTAAAGGGGCTTAGCCGCCCCTCCAGGCGAGAGAGCCCGCAGAGCTGCCAGCCACGGCCTCCCTCCCTTCTCTCCCCAGGGAGCAGAGCCTGTGCCCTGCAAACCCTGCAGCCCGCTCTCCGAGCATGCCATGCAAGCCGGCCCCGGCTGCACCCACTGACCCCAGCGGGGGTCTTACGCTTCCCGCCGCAAGCTGCTCCACTCTCCTCCTGGCTCTGTGCAATCTGCCAGACAGAGGAGCTGGTACTGTGATAATGTACCTGCCAACACAGCAATCCTACAATTATCCATTCACAATCACAGGACTTCGCTGGCTGTCTAAAGGCAGGAGAGCAATTCACTGGGAGCATGGTTCTTATCTACGTCCTCCCCACAGTCTGCGACCTGCAGCCAGTGTCCTGAGTGCTACCTGGTCCTATGTTTAGGCACCGCTTCTCAGCGCCCCCCAAATCTCGGCGCTCTAGGCGGCCGCCTAGTCTGCCTAGGGCAGGTTTCTATCTGGGGCATCCCATCCATCTGGGGCTGCAGAGACCTGTTCTCACTCCTTAGCGTCTGCTGCCCCCCTGTGGCCCTTCCCAGCATGGTGCCCCCTCTTGCTGCTGCGAAGACCCCGGCCACCCCCTGGGCTGCGGCAGGACCGAGTAACCGGAGACCAGCCCTGCCGGGTGTTTCTTTCCCTGTTCTTCAAAACCTCCCAGGACCGGCACTCCACGACCTCCCTTGGGAGCTGGGTCCAGAGCTTCGCTCCCCTGAGCATTAGAAAGGGGTTTTTCCTAATATCTAACGTCCCCTCCCTTAACGTGTGCCAGGGCCGGGCAGTTCGGAGCCCCGGCCCCTCTGGGCTCGCGGCATCAGTTCTGAATGGACAATGATTGCTGGCGCCTGGCCCCGCTTTCATTGCAGCGCTGTGCAGCTCCCTTGCGGCCGATTAAGCCCATCACGCCTTTTCCTACCGTCAGCGGCTATGGAGAACAATTCACCCCCAGCCTCTCTAGAGCACCCCGTCATATATCTGACCCCCTCTGTCTTTTCTCCAGACTAACCAGGCCCAATTGTTTTAACCCAGGGATCGGCAACCTTTGCCACGCAGCCCTTTGTCAGCGGGAAGCAGCAGCCAGCACGTCCCTCGGCCCGCGCCTCTTCCCGCAGCCCCCATTGGCCTGGGGCGGCGAACGGCGGCCAATGGGAGCCGTGATCAGCCGAACCTGCCGACGCTGCAGGTAAACAAACCGGCCCGGCCCTTCAGCGGATTTCCCTGATGGGCCATGTGCCAAAGTTGCCGATCCCTGTTCTCACCTCTCCTCAGAGGTTGGGTTTTCTAAACCTTTGATCATTTTTGATGCTCTCCTCTCCTCAAATTTCTCCAATTTGTCCACATCTTTCCTAAAGCGTGGGGCCCGGATTTAAATGCAGTATCCACCCGAGGCCTCCTCAGAGCCAAATAGGGCTGGACCATCATCTCCTGGGATTTACATTGTTCCAACCTCTGAATGATATTTGCCTTTTTGGCGACTGCATCATGTCCATCCCAGACCAGTGGGTTGCCTCTTTATCTGGCTGTGGGCTGCCCTGGGGCTGTGGGGAGCATTAGGGGGTCCCGTAGGGGATTGTCAGGAGTGGTGGGGCAGAAGTAAGCAAGGAGAGGAATGGAGGGTGAAGGGGAGGGTGTCTGGCTCTGGGGGGGATGGGACAGAGCCCTGGGAGCTAGATGGATAATGGGGTGGGGTGGGACCCAAGGGGACTTGATGAGAGCTAGGCGGATTTCCTGGGATCTGGCTGGGGAGGCCGTGGGATAAGTTGGGGCCTGTCTGGGATCCTGGTGGGATGATTTGGGGCTCTGGTGAGGATCTGATGAGCTCACTCTGGATCTGGCTGAGACCTCTCTCTATGATACTGTCGGCCTCTTGTGAGGTCACGGCTGGACTTTGAGGTCACAATTTTCCTCTCTCATCCGGGGCTCCCAGGCACGGCGCGGGTGCCTGGGGATGGGGAGTGGCGCCTCCCTGGAGCCGATCTCCGCGCCAGGGGGAGCCTGCAGCCGGTGCGAGGCTGGGGAGAGACGGGGGCTCTTTGGGTGCTGTGGGGCCGGCGGCTGCGCAGTGAGTGACAGCACAGGGAAGGGTGGATGGACACACAAAGGCCTGGCACGAGACATCTGGGCCCCGGCACTTCGTGTCCCTTCCCATCTCACTTTCTGTGCACTGATGTTTGGGGGGCTCCCCCGAGCTTGGGGCCCTGTTACAATTGTCCCCCCCCCCCCCCCGACATTCGTCTGTTTAAAAAAAAAATGGTCAAAATTCCTGACTGGATCATAGTTGGGCATGTGTCACGTGTGTGTTGTGGGAGGGTGTATTGTGTGTGGTGCAGGGTATGCTGAGTGTATTTTGTAAGGGGTGGGGAGGGTGTGTGGATGGTTGAACCTAATGGGTGTGGGTAAAGCAATGTAGTTAATCTGCACTTTGAATGCACACACATGAGTCAGGCCATACTTTCAGGGCGGGGGACTCTCTCCTGGGAAGCAGTGATGGTGAAAATGCTTTAGTGTCACGGTGGAGAATCAGCTGAACATTTGCTCCCAGTGTGACACTGTGGCCCAAAGGGTTTGTGAGCTTTGGAGGCATGATCAGGAACCTCACAGAGGAGCGGAGAGGTTATTTAATCTCTGTGTTGGTCACTGCTGGAATCCTGTGTCCAGATCTGGTGCCCACAATTCGAGAAGGAGGTTGATAAATTGGAGCGGGATGAGAGATGAGCGTGAGAATGATTAAAGAACTGGGGAGAATGCCTCACAGTGATAGATGTGAGGAGCTCACTCTATTGGGCTTAACAAAGAGACGGTCCGGGGCTGACTTGATCCCAGCTATAGGTACCTATGTGGGGAGCAGAAATGTTATAATACTCCAGCTGAGAAGGTCTAACAAGATCTGATGGCTGGAAGCTGGCAAAATTCAGATTAGAAATAAGGTTTTAACAGTGAGAGTAAATGAACTGTTGAAACAACTTACCAGGGTCATGGTGGATTTGTCAGCAATGGCAGTTTTTTAAATCAATATTGGATATGTTGCTCTAGTTGAAAAAGCAATTAATTCAGGGCAGTTCTCTGGCCTGTGTTATACAGGCGATCTGACGAGGTGATCACAACGGTCCCTTCTGGCTTTATACTCTAGGCGTCCGGAGCCATCTCTGTGCAGAGATTCAAAAAAGAACTAGATAAGTTCCTGGAGGACAGGTCCATCAATGGCTATTAGCCAGGATGGACAGGGATGATGTCCCTAACCTCTGTTTGCCAGAAGCTGGGAAGGGGCGACAGGGGATGGATCAATTGGTGATTCCCTGGTCTGTTCATTCCCTCTGGGGTACCTGGCACTGGCCACTGTCGGCAGACAGGACACTGGGCTATATGGACCTTTGGTCTGACCCAGTCTGGCTGTTCTTATGTTCTCTGACTTCTCCTTAATGCACCACTGCTAAGACCCAGCCTCTCCTGTTCCCTTCCAGACCCCGCTGCCCCCCAGGTCGGCGACACCCCCTAGCGCCGGAGACGTGAGTTCCCTGCGGCCTGGCTTTGCCGCGCCGTCTCCCCAGGCCGGGAGGAGCTGGAAGGAGAATTTCCACTACCGGGACCGGTGCCTGTCTCTCTCCGTGCTGCAGCGGGTGGAGGCATCGCTGGCGGAGCTGGGCTGGGCGGTCTCCCAGCGGGGGGATCTGGGCCGGGCGGCCCCGGGGCAGCTGAGGAAGTGGCTGAGGAGGGAGTGAGGGGGAGGCTGAGAATAAAGAGCAGGATATTAAGCGGATGGCTCTGGAGTGTCTGTCTTGCTGGGAAGGGGCGATTGGAGCAGGGAGGGGGAGTGAGGGAAAGGGATGGGGGGAGGTCCAGGGGGGGCAGGGAGGGTGCCCTGGAATGGGTGGGGAGCAGAGATTTGGGGGGATACTTTGGATGTGGTGGGGGCTGGGTGGGAGGAACAGGAAGTGGACTGGGTGGTAGGAAGCGGGTGGCAGAGTGGGGAGGGCAGCTGATTTTGAGGGGGGGCATGTTCTGGAAGCAGTGGGGGATGGATGGGGGAGGGGAGAGGAGGGGGTGCTCCAGAAAGGATGGGGGTTGAGTTTGGGCAGTGGGGGACACCTGGAAGTAGGGAGGGAATGGGGCAGTGGGGACCGGGCACAAGGATCTGTGTGGGGGGGGGTGGAGGCAGTGGGGTGGGGGGAGCAGGGAGGGGAGCAGGGTGGTGGTGGGGGAGCAGAGATCTGTGTGGGGCAGTGGGGAGCAGGGATCTCACTGGGGTGGGGAGGGGAGCAGGAAGGGGAGCCGAGACCCCCCAGGTTGAGTGCAGTGTGACAGCCCCCTGGCCAGCCCTGAGGTCACAATCGCTCCAGGGGCTGTGCCGCCCCCCCCCCCAGGCATGGGGGGCGGGCAGGGCAGGCAGGGAGGGGACCCCGCCATGGGGAGCGCGGTCTCTTTGAGGAGGTCGTGGGAGGAGCGAGCGCGGGCGTCGGGGCTGCTGAGCCGCTGGTGGAGGGGCCGGGGGACGGTGAGTGAGATGGTGGGGCCCAAGCCCCCCCCCGGGTCTGTCCGCCCCTCCGAGCCCTCTGTAACCCAACACCCCCCTTCTCTTCCAGCCCCCAGAGGTGCTGCTCAGCTCCCCGGACACGCTGGAGACCTCGCCCTGGGGGGCGGCCCCGGCTCGGAGACGCTGGCGCCGCAAGCCCAGGCCCCTGCCTCCCCCGGCCTCCTTGTTGTGGGTGGCCGGAGACGGCGGCGCGTGGGAGGAGAATTACCGCTACCACCGGCTGGCGGGCAGCCTGGTGTCCTCGGCAGAGCCCATGGAGGAGTTCCGGCCACTCATCCACCGGGAGGCGCCGAGGGGCCAGGCCCAGGGGCCCCCGCTGCCACGCCGGGACCTGGCCTCTGCCCAGATGTTGGGCGAGGGGCACTTCATGCTCCATCTCCCGCCATAGCGCTCGGGCGCTGGCCAGACGAATACAGCGATGGAGGAGGGCCTGGTTGATGAGCCATCTCCGTGGTATCTCTGGGAGAGCCGGGTTGTTTTGGGCCACACGGGCAGTTGTGGGGGGAAACAATCAGTTTTGGGTCAAACAAAATCTTTGAGTCACGGCCTTTTTTTTAGTGTTCCCGGGTTTCTGATGAAAGCAGCACAGACTTTTTGAAGAAACTTTCAGAGAAAGTTTTCCGTTAGTCACCCCGTCTCCCTCTCCAGTTTTGTATCGGGGGAAAAGTTAGGGCAGAAAACTTTTAAGGCATCCCTGCCCTCTGGGAGGTGTAACTTTCCATGGGGCTGAGGGAACGGCTTTCTTCAGGAATCCCCCTGTGGAGACTAAGCAGAGCCAGCTAGCACTGAGTCGATAGCCTAATCCTCCCATCACTTTATTTTTAAGCTGCACAACAACACTAACCATCAAGGGCTTGTTCACATGCACATCTACCAATGTGATATATGCCATCATGTGCCAGCAATGCCCCTCTGCCATGTACATTGGCCAAACCGGACGGTCTCTACGCAAAAGAATAAATGGACACAAATCAGACATCAAAAATAATAACATTCAAAAACCAGTTGGAGAACACTTCAGTCTCCCTGGACACTCTATAACAGACTTAAAAGTGGCCATTCTTCCACAAAAAACTTCAAAAACAGACTCCAATGAGAAACTGCAGAACTGGAATTAATTTGCAAACTGGACACCATCAAATTAGGCCTGAATAAAGACTGGGAGTCGCTGGGTCACTACATAAACTAATTTTCCCCTACTGTTACTCACACCTTCTTGTCAACTGTTTGAAATGGGCCACCCTGATTACATTGGCCTCATTACCACTACAAAGGTGATTTTCCCTCCCTTGGTATTCTACTGCTGAGAATTGGCCACTTCCACTTTAATTGGATTGTCTCGTTAGCACTGACCCACCACTTGGTAAGGCAACTCCGATCTTTTCATGTGCTGTCTATTTATAGCTGCCTACTGTATTTTCCACTCAATGCATCCGATGAAGTGGATTCTAGCCCACAAAAGCTTATGCCCAAATAAATGTGTTAGTCTCTAAGGTGCCACAAGGACTCCTTGTTGTTTTTGCTGATACAGACTAACACGGCTGCCCCTCTGAAACCTGTTTCCATTTTAATGTAGAACCATAGAGAATTTTGAAGTTTTTTGTATTGCTTTTTGATTTGTTTGCTTTTTTGTTGGGTGTCTGGTTTCATTTATTATTCAGTTTTTATTTTTTCATTTTCTTTTGTGTGTGTTTTGATTTCAATTTTTATTTTTATTTCTGCTTTGTTTTCTTGTGTTCAGTTTGGTTGGTCATTTTAACAACATGGTCAGATTTTTCAAAATTAAAAAAAAAATTATTGAGGGTTTTTTGACACCCAAAATTTCATCTTTGAAAACTACTCAATTTTCAAATGGAGAAAAATGTCAAATATTCACAGGAAAGTTTTCAAAACCAAAAATCAATCCGTTTCAAAACTCAACAGAATGAAGTTGTCTGTTGTAAGAGTTAAACAATGTTTTAACATTTTTTTTAACCTCTACTTTGTATGCTTTTCTATTTCATTTTTGGAATAAACAGGTAATCCTTCTAGGCATCTAAATGCGTCCTTACGCACCTAAACACCTTTAAAAAGCTGGCCCTTCTTTAACCCCCTTTCCTGAATCTGTTTGGAATAAAACAAACACGTGAAATATTTAAAAGGTTAATGTATAGAAAAGAAACCCAAAAGGAAAGCTGCCTGGTTCTCTTTGTTATCCTGGGGTGCCTCCTTGTGGCTACACTTAAAATAACATCTCACCACTTTAAAAAATCCTTTTCCTACTTCAGTAAACACTGTTATTTCTTTGCACGCTGTGTCAGTTGGCTAATTTGAGTGTCTCATCACATTTTACAACCTGGTTCATTTGTGTGAGAACAGAGGTGTTGAGAGAATTCTGGGTATGTCCCAGACTGGAATAAGTCTGTCTTAAAAAACAAAAAATCAAGGGCTGGAAAAAATGTCTGAAAACGAGGGATTTAGGGAACTCAGTCTGTTTAGTTTATCAAAAAGAAGATTGAGAGATGACCTGGTGACTCTTGGGAAGAAAATACCAGGTACTAAAGGGCTCCTGAAGCTATTAGAGAAAGTCAGAACAAGAACCAACATAGGAAGTTAAAGTCAGCCACATTTAAACTGGAAAGAAGCCACTTTTTAGCAGTGACGGTTATGTAACAACTGGAACAAACTACCAAGGGAAGTGGCAGACACAGCTCTCTAGATGCCCAAGTCATGCTTCCCACTCTACACTGCTATTTTCCATGGTATAGTGTCTCACTGCTTCCCCGCAGCTTTTCACTGCGGCTTATAGCTACGTGTGTAGTGCCTGTACTCTCCACGCCACCATGGGTCTAGCAATAGATTCTAAGCCCAGAAGGGACCATTAGATCACCCAGTCTGGCTTCCTGTGTAACAAAAGCCGTAGAATTGTTTCCAGTTACTCTTGTACTGAGCCCAATAACTTGCATTTGATTAAAGCATCTTCCAGAAAGTTGTCCAGCCTCGGTTTCAAGACGTCAGGAGATGGAGACTCCACCACCACCTTTGGTAGTTTGTCCCAGTGGTTAATCACCTTCAATGTGAAAAGCATTGTGCCCTAGTTCTGATTTGAATTGCAGGCAATGGTTCTTCTCATGCCTTTCTCCAGTAGGTGACAGAGCCCTTGTAGTATCTGGTATTTGTTCCCTCTGATGGTACTTGTACACCAGAACCAAGCCATATCAGTGCTTCTCAAATGAAGTTTTGTGTGTGTGGACCAAACCTCAGACTCAGAAATTTTCCTTTGTCACCTTGGGAAAGTCATTGAATCTGTCCATCAATGGGGCCAGATCCCCAGCTGACGTAAATCAGTGCAGCAGCACTGAAGATGGTGGAGTTATGCTGATCTACACCAGCAGAGGGTCACATAATCCTTTGGCAATGGGGTGAAATATCTCAGAAATAGCCTCTCATCTGGATCTCGGGGTATGCTGGCACCCAGCCCTGCGGTGAAGAGTGATTAGTGGTTTAGTAGGATTCCCTGGGCTCTTGGCTACTGATTACAACTCAGCGATGTTCATTTAAATTGTTCCCCTGAGAAGACGGAAGTGATTAGATGCTATTATGTGCTGGGCAAGCTAGAGGAACCAGCTTCAGCTGAAGGCATGCCATCCTTAGCAGGAAACACAAGTGCCATTTTCTATATGAAGAGGACAGATTTCTGAAGTACAGGCCACCAGTGACCTTAGGATCACTGTAGAAGGCTGTATGCTCATTGTGTGTTGTTAGCACGCAGAGTGCAGGAGCATTGCATAGAATAAACAGCATTCGCTAGACTTATTCTATTATTCTTACGACACCTCAGCATAAGCCAGGAGTGATTCTGTTCAGGTTAGATGGGCTCATGTTCTTACTCACTCCAGTGTTATTCAGGAGTCACTCCACTGGAGTCAATGGGACCTATTCCCCTCTTGCTCACCTGATGTAAATCAGGAGTAACTCCACCATAGTCAATGGGGCCTATTCTCTCATGCTGGTGTAAATGAGGAGTAACTCCACTGCATTCAGTGCAGCTGATTCCACTTTCATTCATCCCGATGTAAACCAGTGGTAACACCAAAGGAATCAGTGGAGCTGTAACTCTGTAAGTAGTGTAAACGAGAGGCAAATCGGCCTTACTCTTACTTCTAGTTCACAAGCATTTGCTTTGGAGCAGCAACATAAGACTAGGGAGGCTGGATCAGACCAGGGGCCTATCTAGCAGCATCTTCTGTCTCCAGCAACGGCTGGAACCAGCTGCTTCAGGCGAGGAGGCAAGCAAGCCTGCAGTGGGTAGTTACAGGATAATCCTCCCACATGGGGCATTTCTCCTAAAAACAAACAAACAAAAAAATCCATAACATTATAGAAAATGTTTGACAAAAAAAAAAAAGAACAAAAACACAACCTAATATACATGAAATATTTTCATAATCCCCTCCCAAAATTATTTTAGAAAGGCAATTTTAATAAAACAACCTTTAATTTTTTTTTTTCAAATTGAGCAGTTCCACTGACCTGCTAGGTGACCTTGGGAAAGTCACTTCCTGCTCTGCATCAAAGGTTCCCCATCTGTAAAGTAGGGTGACCTCCCTAACCCTAACCCTGACACTGACCTCCTTTGTACACAGCACTTTGAGAGCTACTGACGAAAAGCACCAGATACANGGGGGGGGGGGGGGGGGGGGGGGGGGGGGGGAGTGCTTTGAATAAGCATTTTGGGAATGTTGAAGTTGTTATTGGGAAATGTTTTGAAAGTGACGTAATTTTTTTTTTTTATATATATACTTTAAAAAGATCATTATTTTCCTCCTGAAAATTATCAAAAATGTTTTCAGTAAACTAGTAATTTCCATAAGGCATTCTAAATCGTTTAAGGTCATATCTATATAAAACCATGAACATTTTCATTAAAAACAGGCCATTTTAAACAACAATGTTTTCATTCCACTCATTTCAAGTAGCTCTACTAAATACTAAAGCTGGCTGAAAATGAAAATCTGTATTTTGACAAAAATATTGAGGATTTTGAAGTTCTTTTAGTTGGGTAGAAATTGAAATGGGCCATTTTCTGTGATTTTTTTTTTAAAAATAGCGGTGATTCTTTTGTAGTTGAATTTATTTTTTGAAACATGGGTTTTGGTAAACAATTTCAATAAGCAATATATTAAAGAAGGCAGTGCATTGTTCATGGAAAAACAAAACTTTCTCTTTGATGAAAGACTGTTCTTTGACCAGCTGTGCGAAATAATGCTGAAGGAGGAAAAGAGATTTTTCAGACATGACAGCTGATTTTACATGCGAAATGACACGGTGTAGCAGAATGAGATGAATAAGCCACCCAGGATAGCATAAAGGAAAGGAAGTGAGAGAGATGCACAGTTCTTAACAAATCAGTAGCATCAATCATTAAAAAAGGCTACACTTTCACTGACTCCAACCAGTGACGGACTCTGGGAATGATTCATCCATGTGGGCTTAATATCCAAGTGGTGGACAAACCATTAGGTATAGGTACTGTCCTTTCTGCAGAGAATGTAACCCTGAGTCAAATTCACTCCTGTGACGAGCCTACTTCCCTCTTGGCCCCCTAAGCCCATTGAGAAGCCTGGTGTGAAGTCAATGAGCATCTGGGTTCACTTCATTCTTGTGGCTTTGGGTTCTCAGTCTCGATGGAAGCCTAAGACACTCGGAAAATCTCCTGCCACTGGCATCCTTTGACTTGTTTGTTCCTCAGAGCGTAGATGGAGGGGTTAAAGAACTGGGTCACCATAGAGTAGAGAAAGGACACAACTTTGTCAAAATCCTGCCTGCCCCGCGGAGCTGGTGCGATTTACCTGGAGATGATCTGCTGTGCAATACCCACAACCATGAGATGGGCAGAGCAGGGGGAAAAGGCCTTTTTCCTGCCTGTGGAGGTTGGGATGCGCATGACAGCGGAGATGATGGTGACCATCAAAGTGCCATAAGTACCGCTGTCACCAAGGCCACTACTTCAATGATCCCCGTGTCTGTGCAGGAGAGTTGGAGCAACGGGGCTGTATCACAGTAGAAGTGGTTTATGATGTTGGGGCCACAGAACGGCAAGCAGACAAAGAGAACAGTGGTAGGAAGCACCAGTAGGAAACTCACCAGCCAGCAGCCAAGCACTAAGTAGAGGCAGACCCCCCAAAGACTGAGTCCTTCCCCCCAACACCACCCTTCCTCTTTGGAATGGGGGGTTACCTACCAAGGAGGATTTTTATTCTATGGCAGCCCAAAGACCCAATAACCAAAGAGGCAGTGGATCTTGGGATGAAGCTGACGGGAGACCGAAAAGAAGGAAGTGTATTGCAAATACCAACCTATGCAGTAAGTTTATTGTTTAACCACACCAAATGTTATAGCTTTACACATGTCCGGACAAAAGAACGTGTTTAGCCTTTGTCCAGGAGAGCAATATTGATGCTGTTGCAGAACATCATCCACTGCTTCCCAAAGGAGAGATTTTCTGTTCTCCCTCTTCTCAGTCACCTTCTACTGGGGAAACTTTCTGAAGAGAGACAAGGGTGATTTTCAAAGGGCCAAAGGAAAATGTGCACCCAACTCCTATTGCTAGTCCCTGGGAGTTGAGCACCTGGAGTAAGATTCTGCTTACACGTGTCAATGGTAAAACTCTGAATTCAGTGGAGCTGCGATTTCACCCCCACCTACCCTGCCAAATCAAGGAGGAAACAAATAATTTCTTCCCATTCCACTCCCAGCATTTCTGTCATAGAAATTGATACATTCATAGTGTTTAAGGGCAGAAAGGCGCATTCAGTCATGTAATCTCTTCTCCTGTACAGCACACACCACAGAAGCGCACCCAGTTACACCTGTATTGACCACAATAACTGGTTTGACTGAGGGCAGGTCTATACTACTGCTTAAGTCGATCTAACTTATGTCACTCGGGGGGGTGAAAAAGACTCCCTCCAAGTGACGCAAGTTAGCACTGGAATGGGTTACCTAGGGAGGTGGTGGAATCTCCTTCCTTTGAGGTTTTTAAGGCCCATCTTGACAAAGCCCTGGCTGGGATGATTTAGTTGGGATTGGTTCTGCTTTGAGCAGGGGGTTGGACTAGATACCTCCTGAGGTCCCTTCCATCCCTGATATTCTATGATTCTACAGCAACCTAAGTGCTGTGCGCCCCAGCGCTATGTCAGTGGGAGATGCTCTCCTGATGACATTGCTTCCATCTCTTGCAGAGGTGGAGTAATTATGCTGGTGGGAGAGTGCTCTCCCGTCGGTATAGACTTAATGGACTCGATGACCTCTCAAGGTCCCTTCCAGTCCTAGAATCTATGAATCTTCGCCAGACGTGCAGCTCTGCCGATGTAGTGCTTCTAGTGTAGACCTGCCCTAAATCAAAATATCCCGGAAAGGCATGTGGTCAAGACTTGAAAACAGCGAGTGAGAGTGGGAATCCACCACTTCTCGTGGTAGTTTTTTCCAATGTTAAAGATAGAGGTCTTATTTCTCATTTGAATTTGTCTGGCTTCAACTTCCAGCCCTTGGTTCTTCTTCTGCCTTTCTCCACTAGATTCAGAAACAATCTGCCATCTGGAATTTTCTCCCCATGAAGGTACTTGTATATCATGAACAAGTCAACTCCTAATCTTCCATGTAATAAATTCAATAGATTGAGTCTCTTATGTCACATTATAAGGCATCTACCCATTTCTAAGATCTACTCTACAAGGCCTGGATTGTCTTTTGCGTAATGTACAATGGCCTGTGAAATGGGGTGTTGATCTCCGTTGGGGTCTTTAAGCATTGCTACAACAATACAAGGTGTGGTAAGAAGCGGACCAGGGTAGGGTAGTGGAGGCCAGGTAACCAATAGAACAGGATGTGCCCATTTCTTAGCAATTCAGTAGAAGTGATAAGCCAGGACAGTCTTTCACCAAAAGCAAGCAGAACTAGACTCTATGAATATCCATTTAATTCTTCTATTGATTGGGTGTCTGTACAGTGACCAGAATAGTAGGTGTTGACTGGCTTCCTTTTCCAGAGGAAGTTACCCTGGATACGTTGGTTCCAAAGTGCAGCATCTTACATAGCACTCATGACACACCTAAGCCCATTGTAAGGTTGGAACGAAATCAAAGATATTCACTTTACTCTTGCATCTTTCGGTTTAAATTTTTTTAGGCCCGATTTGGATGCTTAAAACATACCCTGTCACAAGCATCCTTCAGGGCCTGTTTCACTTGTTCGTTCCTGAGAGCACAGATGTAGGGATTAAACAGCTGGGTGACCACCGTGTAAAGAAAGGACACAACATTGTCAAAGTCCCACCCACCGCGCTGACCTGGTCGGA
The DNA here is from genome assembly GCA_003942145.1 of Platysternon megacephalum. Lineage (NCBI taxonomy): Eukaryota > Metazoa > Chordata > Testudines > Platysternidae > Platysternon > Platysternon megacephalum. Next base: position 473,216 of record QXTE01000368.1, on the reverse strand, counting down.
TGTACCTGAAAATGGAGCTACTGTACAATATCACCACAACCGTGAGGTGAGCGGAGCAGGTGGAAAAGGCCTTTTTCCTGCCCGTGGAGGATGGGATGCACATGACAGTGGAGATGATACAGCCATAGGAGATGATGGTGACCGTCAACGTGCCGAGCAGCGTAAGTACAGCTGTCACCAGGGCCACTAATTCAATGATCCCCGTGTCTGTGCAGGAGAGTTGGAGCAATGGGGCTGTATCACAGTAGAAGTGGTTTATGATGTTGGGGCCACAGAACGGCAAGCAGACAAAGAGAACGGTGGTAGGAAGCACCAGTAGGAAACTCACCAGCCAGCAGCCAAGCACTAAGTAGAGACAGACCCTGTTGCTCATTACAGTGATGTAATGTAGCGGGTTGCAGATAGCCACGTAACGGTCAATGGACATTACAGCCAGGTGGAAAAACGTAGAGGAGCCCAGGAAGAAGAAGAAAAATGACTGAAGTAAACAAGTGGGGCGAGAAATGGCTTTCCTCCCTGTCAGGAGGCTGTAGAGGAACCGGGGGATGATGACGAGGGTGAAGCATGTTTCCAAGAAGGAGAAGTTCCTGAGGAAGAAATACATGGGCGTTTGGAGGCGATGGTCCACCAGGGTGATGGTGACAATGATGATGTTTCCCATCAGGATCAAGAGGAAGGTCGCTAATAGAACTAGGAATATGACGATGTTCAAATGATTGTCGTTGGTTAATCCCAACAGGATGAATTCCACCACTGCAGTGCGGTTTGGCATTTATGGTTCATCTTGAAGCAAATAAACAAGACATATTACTTAAAAAAAAAAAAAAGCACAAAAATGACAGGTTTTTTGTTTTGTTTTTGTTTTGCAGAACAGATAGGAGAATAAATCAGACAAATACTTTCAATGGGAGTTCAGAAAGTGAGCGAGATGTATGGGGATAGATAGCTCAGTATTTGTCACTGCATCCTGCAGAGTAGAACAAGTATGTTGCCTGGGGCTTTCCGCTAAAATGACGGGCAGCGAAATAGAAAGCAGAGATGACACTTAGGGCACCTTCATTAGGTTTAGTAGTGTCAAGAACGAAATCCCCTAGGCAGTCATTTGTGCTGTTAGGAACAAACACTCCTAGGCAGAAAATTTGTATTATAGTCTCAAGCCTGAGGCCCGTTTATTGAGCTCACACAAACACACCAACGCGTTGGGGCAGCCGGTCGAAACCAGCTACCCTGATCATCGGGTCTCTTACAAATTTATAGTCTTAAACCGCAACCGCACACGCGTCATTGCCAAGCATTTAGAGGAGGGGGTGCTTTCCTGAATCGTAAACAACTTTACCGCATTATTAAACAACTCTACCACATTATGGGAGGGGGCTTTCCTGAATAGTAAACAGCTCCCCTTGAGACATGCCAACCAGGGTCGGGTGACCGGGGTTTTCCGATGGAAACTTGCAACATGTCCGGGACACGTAGGCTCATTACTGGGGCTTAGACCCAAATATGGCCTTTGGGCCTACCGTGACCACTGGTTTAGGCAAGCAAGGGTTCACAAAAGGGCAGATAGTGGTTATTGCTTATGCCTAGGCAAGAACATGAGCACACATTCCGGTTACACAAGATAAAGGGTACATTTCAATATGGGTTACAGCCTGAATAACAGTCTTGATGTTAATATATCTCCTTTAACTTATAAGCATTATTAGGGTATTGGGGACGGGGGTTACATAGTGGAGCAAGGGAGGGAAGTTGTACCCACCCCTTTGCATTATCACTAGGCCTATTGCTATTCTAATTGTTACAGGTTACCAAAAGATGCTTATTACCCACATATCAGTATACAGCATTGATTATAGATAGACTGTATGGCTTGATACTATAAAGCAGAAGCTGATTACAAAAGCAGAAGTTATGCAGGCAGTTACGCTGGAGTGCTGCCAAGGACACTCTTGCAAATATTCCAGTTCCCCTTTCTCCCAGTCCCCCTCTCTCCCCCTCTGCCAGGGCAGTGTGGTTCAGGCTTGGGTTTAAGTGAACACCGAGCAGGCCTTACCTGACAGAGGCTGGTGAAGGGGAGTAGGGAGGGAGAACTAGTTCAGAGCCAGGTCAAGGTCCGTGGGGGATAGATAGGAGGGGAGGGAGAAACAACCTGAGGGGGACAAGAAGGGGGGGGCGGTATTTTCTCCACAGTAGTTAACATCCCCTCCAGTGATTCACACTTCTCTCTGCAGCCTCAGGTAGATGTAGCTGCATCACTATATATTGGTTACAAATACAGTGCATGCCCCCGTCTTCATGCCCTTCCTCCCTGGAACTCACCGCCTTCTGACTTTGAATACAGGCATAATTTGAATGTCTACATTTTTGATCATTCAGGTCATCCAGTTTATACCATGTTCCAGAAGCTCCAAAAATCTGTGGAGAAGATCTTCTTGAATTGAGTATGCTTGGGATTAATGCTGCTAAAACTCTGATGCCTGTGCAGAGGTCCTTATGGAGTAGGAGACGTACAGAGATGAGGACACAAATATTTGTCGAGAGGAAGAGCTGCTCACCGCATCTCAAAGAGATCCCTGTCTCTTTTCAGGTTTGGTTCCCCAACCTTCTCCACTCCCAATGTTCTAATCTTTTTAACCATAGTTCTCCATGACTTTTAATCCACAGCACAAGGTGGTCCCCTACCCCTGAGGACTACTCATTTTGGAACAAGGTTTATGCAGCTGTGGTTTGTGAGATGTTTTTGGGGTCGGGTTTTGACTTCAGGACATCTGCTGTAACTTGTGCCCCAAACTAAAAAAAAGTTTAATTTTCCTTAATTATATATTTCCCTTTAAGAGGATTCCTAGAAGAATGTTAACTGCATTCTCTAACGAAGAACTAATCTTGTGTTTTGACCTCAGTTTACCAATACATTTCTCACTGTCAACATCGGCTTCATCCCTTATCCCAACCAATCTGTTTATCCTACCCACAGAGCTGTGTCACGTTATGCACTAACATTAAAAGCTGTTTAGGCACAGAATCCATATCCATCTGGCTCCAATATGGTCCCACAAAACAAAACATAAACTATAACAATGATAACAATACCCACCAAGTTCTTCAATTCATTATTGCTCTAAGCTCCCACCCCAGCAGTCGTGCCTCGCACATCCTCGCTCAGACGCTGTGATGTTGGAGACCTCTGGAATACATGATGCAGGAACTGAAGAAGCTCACAAATCTTGCAGCTACTGAACTGATAAGCTCCAAATTCGGTCTGTGGTCCAACAAAACATGGGGACAGGCTTGGGTGTTTGCTCCTGTGACAAATAGCCCCTCGTTTTTTAAGAGTTGTGGTGCATGGAATTCTTCTCCTTCACCACTGGCTGCGACCCCTGAGACCAATTAGCTAATGAGCTTTGCTGAGAAAACACTTCTGATCCTTTCTTCTGAACATTTGGGGACACACTTGTTTGCTTGCTATGGGCAAGCCAATGAACTCTGTCACCATTTGCAGATTCGCTCATTTTCATGGCACGACAGGGAATGGAGATAGAAAACGTGACTATAGTATAATGCCTTTCTGAGAGATTGGCCCAGGTTTATAAAGGTATTTAGGTGTCTATTGGGATTTTCAAAATCACATAGATCCCTAAAACTCCCTGATTTGAATGGGTTTTAGTGACCTAGGTGTTTTTGAAAATCCCCAAATACCTTTAAAAATCTGGCCCTTAGGATGCAAAATCCCATTGACAGTCAATTGGGTTTAGGTTTCCAGATTTGTAAAGGTATTTAGATGTTGACACTCAATGGGATTCAAAATCCCTTTTGAAAATGAGATTTAGGCTCCTGAATCAGTTAGGCATTGCAAGGCTGAGAGCAGCAATCCCTAAATACCTGGGTCCAAATGCCTAAATCACTTTTTTAAAATGAAATGTAGATTCCTAAAGCAATTAGGCATTGTGACTCTGAGCACAGCAACACCTTAAAACTGTTATGAGCTGAGTGAAACCTTTGTTGTGAGTTGAAGTAAAACCTCATTTGAACTGAACATGCTCTTCAGTTAAGATAGTTGTAAGAGACATTTAAAAGGGCCACATCTGAAATAAGTCCTAAAAATCTGCCCAGAAACTAGCACTATTTGGGCGGAGGGCTTGATTGAGTATTATTTTGGGTAAGTGTGTGAGGAAGGCAGATAAGAATTCAGAGAGAAAGGCAGAGGCAAAAAGCAAGCGATAGCCTGGAAGGTCAGTGGGACTCTGGAAAAAGCTGGAGCGAGAGCTTTTGGGTCTGGTGTTGGTTAAAAAGATGAGGGGCTGGAAGCTAAGGGTATATCTACACTACGAAATTAGGTCGAATTTATAGAAGTGGGTTGTTTAGAAATCCTTTTGTTCTTGGTTCCGCCTGTGTTCAGAGAAACAGAACTTTGTACATTCCTTGTAAATAAACAAGATTGAATCAAAGAAAATACCAGACTCCATCAATTTCTATTTCCAACTAGAACAGCCCCAGGGCCCTGAAATTTGAGTAGCTACTCGGGTTGAAATTTAAGGGCCACAATTTAAAAAAAAAAAAAAATCTGTGTCTTTAGCTCCTAAATCAATTTGGCATTGCAACATTGAGTGCAGGAATGCCTAAACACCCTAGCCCTTAGATTCAGATGTTCAAAGCCACCTAAGAGATTTAGACACACAAAATCCATTTGAATGAATAGAAGTTGGCTGTTTAGATCTCTTAGGCACCTTTGAAAATTCCAGCTTTATTCTCTCTGTCCAAGACTTTTAAAAAGTTTAAACCTCATTGTCTGTCAATGCAATTTAAATGTTTGAAGTGTTGCATCCATGTTGGTCCCAGGATATGAGAGAGACAAGGTGGGTGAGGTGATATATTTTATTGGAGCAGCTTCTGTTGGTGAAAGACACAAGGCCAAGGTGAAGTGGCCAGTTAACACCCCTGCAGTCATAGGACAAAAAAGGGGGATTCGTGAGTTACAGGCTATTGTAATAAGCCATAAATCCAGTGTCTTTATTATTACCATGATTTTTAGTGTCTTTCAAAAGATGTGCCTGGGATCTTAAATTCAAAACTTTGCAAGTGTTGTGCAGGTTTCCTTTGAGGGCGAGGACGGAGAGATCAGGCATGGTGTAATCGCTTTGTGAAAAGTGTTTGCCATGGGGTGATGCAGTGTTTTTGTATTTTATCATTGTTCTGTGAGAGTTCATTGGAGAGCATAGTGATGGTCTGGTTTCACCCACATGGTAGTTATTGGGCCATATAGTGCACTAGATGAGGTACATAAGAACGGCTATACTGGGTCAGACCAATGGTCCATCTAGCCCAGTATCCTGTCTAACAACAGTGGCCAGTGCCAGGTGCCCCAGAGGGAATGAACAGAACAGGTAATCATCCAGTGATCTATCCCCTGTCGCCCATTCCCAGCTTCTGGCAAACAGAGGCTAGGGACACCATCCCTGCCCATCCTGGCTAATAGCCATTGATGGACCTATCCTCCATGAATTTATCTAGTTCTTTTTTGAACCCTGTTATAGTCTCAGCCTTCACAACATCCTCTGTCAAGGAGTTCCACTGGTTGACTGTATGTTGTGCGAAAAAATACTTCCTTTTGTTTGTTTTAAACCTGCCTATTAATTTCATTTGGTGACCCCTAGTTCTTGTGTTATGAGAAGTAGTAAACAACGCTTCCTTATCTACTTTCTCCACACCAGTCATGATTTTATAGACATCTGTCATATCCCCCCTTAGCTGTCTCTTTTCCAAGCTGAAAAGTCCCAGTTTTATTAATCTCTACTCATACGGAAGCCGTTCCATACCCCTAATAATTTTTGTTACCCTCTTCTGTACCTTTTCCAATTCCAATATATCTTTTTTGAGATGGGGCGACCACATCTGCACGCAGTATTCTAGATGTGGGTGTACCATGGATTTATAGAGAGGCAACATGATATTTTCTGTCCTATTATCTATCCCTTTCTTAATTATTCCCAGCATTCTGTTCGCTTTTTTGACTGCCACTGCACATTGAGTGGATGTTTTCAAGAACTATCCACAGTGACTCCAAGATCTCTTTCCTGAATGGTAACAGCTAATTTAGACCCCATCATTTTATATGTATAGTTGGGATTATGCTTTCCAATGTGCATTACTTTGCATTTATCAACATTAAATTTCATCTGCCTTTTTGTTGCCCAGTCACCCAGTTTTGAGAGATCCTTTTGTAGCTCTTCGCAGTCTGCCTGGGTCTTAACTATCTTTAGTAATTTTGTATCATCTGCACATTTTGCCACATCACTATTTACCCCTTTTTCCAGATCATTTATGAATATGTTGAATAGGACTGGTCCCAGAACAGACCCTTGGGGGACACCACTATTTACCTCTCTCCATTCTGAAAACTGACCATTTATTCCTACCCTTTGTTTCCTATCTTTTGACCAGTTACAAATCCATGAGAGAACCTTCCCTCTTATCCCGTGGCAGCTTACTTTGCTTAAGAGCCTTTGGTGAGGGACCTTATCAAAGGCTTTCTGGAAATCTAAGTACAATATATTCAGTGGATCTCCCTTGGTCCACATGCTTGTTGACCCCCTCAAAGAATTCTCGTAGATTGGTGAGGCATGATTTCCCTTTACTAAAACCATGTTGACTCTTCCTCAACAAATTATGTTCATCTATATGTCTGACAATATTGTTCTTTATTATAGTTTCAACCAGTTTGCCTGGTACTGAAGTCAGGCTTACAGGCCTATAATTGCCGTGATCGCCTCTGGAGCTCTGTTTAAAGATTGGCGTCACATTAGCTATCCTCCAGTCATCTGGTACAGAAGCTGATTTAAATGATAGGTTACAGAGTACAGTTAGTAGTTCTGCAATTTCACATTTGAGTTCCTTCAGAACTCTTGGGTGAATACCATTTATTACTTTTGTCTGGATCTGTGGACTGCTTAGGTGATTAAGAGAAATATCATTGTAGAATTCATTGCAAAGTGACTCTCTGTATTACATGGAAGTCCCTTCCTTTTCAGTTTAAACTGATTTTTACAAAAAAAAATCCCAGGTTTTACAAAAAGTATTATTCGTTTTTTTTTCTGATTTTCACCCTACTTTTGTATCATTCAAATATATAAAAATAACTTGTTTTATTAGGGAAATACAATACATGACATGAGATAGATGTATTACAATAATACATTAGTCTGTGTGTATATGCAAAGCTGCCTGTTGAAGTCAGGCTATGGATTAGTCTTGAAGATACACACAATAAACAAACAGGCATGCACGGAAGCACTGAAGTGCATGAGCATCTGAACATATTGATGAATCTCATGCCCACCACGTATGCAATTCAAGCTGCTAGCAGATAATGGTTTAAAGATTTGGCACACTAAAGTGGGAAGTAAACAAAAATCTGTATCAGAATAAGTTTCAGAATACAAGGAAGTATTTGAAGGTTTAAAAAAAACAGGAAAAAAGGATGAAGTTGAGTGTGGCCCAATTATTAAATGGTGTGGCCCAATTATTAAATATACATATTTATAGGCTAGTAGTTCTAAAGTCTACAACAGTCAACTTTTATTCTAATGAAAAATTTTATTTGGGGATTAGAGAAATATTGTTTTCTTAAACTCAGATTTGGAAACCAAAATCTCATTTTCAAATGGGATTTAGGCACTTATGAGTCTAAATTCCTACTTCAATACTGTCAGGGTTCCCTCCCCACTCTGAACTCTGGGGTACAGATGTGGGGACCCACATTAAAGACCCCCTAAGCTTATTTTTACCAGTTTAGGTTAAAAACTTCCCCAAGGCACAAATCTTTCATTGTCCTTGGATGAGTACTGCTGCCACCACCAAGTGAGTTAGACAAATATTCAGGAAAAGGACCACTTGGAGTTCCTGTTTCCCCAAAAACCCAACCCCTGCCNATTTTTACAAAAAAAAATCCCAGGTTTTACAAAAAGTATTATTCGTTTTTTTTTCTGATTTTCACCCTACTTTTGTATCATTCAAATATATAAAAATAACTTGTTTTATTAGGGAAATACAATACATGACATGAGATAGATGTATTACAATAATACATTAGTCTGTGTGTATATGCAAAGCTGCCTGTTGAAGTCAGGCTATGGATTAGTCTTGAAGATACACACAATAAACAAACAGGCATGCACGGAAGCACTGAAGTGCATGAGCATCTGAACATATTGATGAATCTCATGCCCACCACGTATGCAATTCAAGCTGCTAGCAGATAATGGTTTAAAGATTTGGCACACTAAAGTGGGAAGTAAACAAAAATCTGTATCAGAATAAGTTTCAGAATACAAGGAAGTATTTGAAGGTTTAAAAAAAACAGGAAAAAAGGATGAAGTTGAGTGTGGCCCAATTATTAAATGGTGTGGCCCAATTATTAAATATACATATTTATAGGCTAGTAGTTCTAAAGTCTACAACAGTCAACTTTTATTCTAATGAAAAATTTTATTTGGGGATTAGAGAAATATTGTTTTCTTAAACTCAGATTTGGAAACCAAAATCTCATTTTCAAATGGGATTTAGGCACTTATGAGTCTAAATTCCTACTTCAATACTGTCAGGGTTCCCTCCCCACTCTGAACTCTGGGGTACAGATGTGGGGACCCACATTAAAGACCCCCTAAGCTTATTTTTACCAGTTTAGGTTAAAAACTTCCCCAAGGCACAAATCTTTCATTGTCCTTGGATGAGTACTGCTGCCACCACCAAGTGAGTTAGACAAATATTCAGGAAAAGGACCACTTGGAGTTCCTGTTTCCCCAAAAACCCAACCCCTGCCTCTTTAATGAGGCTAATGAGGAGCTTAGGGATAATGGTAGGATGACAAATGGGAATGAGGATATGGAGGTAGATATTTCCACATCCGAGGTAGAAGCCAAACTCGAACAGCTTAATGGGACTAAATTGGGGGGCCCAGATAATCTTCATCCAAGAATATTAAAGGAACTGGCACATGAAATTGCAAGCCCATTAGCAATATTTTTTTATGAATCAGTAAACTCAGGGGTTGTACCGTACGACTGGAGAATTGCTAACATAGTTCCTATTTTTAAGAAAGGGAAAAAAAGTGATCCGGGTAACTACAGGCCTGTTAGTTTGACATCTGTAGTATGCAAGATCTTTGAAAAATTTTTGAAGGAGAAAGTAGTTAAGGACAGTGAGGTCAATGGTAATTGGGACAAAATACAACATGGTTTTACAAAAGGTACATCGTGCCAAACCAACCTGAACTCCTTCTTTGAGAAGGTAACAGATTTTTAGACAAAGGAAATGCAGTGGATCTAATTTTCCTTGATTTCAGTAAGGCATTTGATATGGTTCCACATGGGGAATTATTAGCTAAATTGGAAAAGATGGGGATCAATATGAAAATTGAAAGGTGGATAAGGAACTGGTTAAAGGGGAGACTACAACAGGTCATACTGAAAGGTGAACTGTCAGGCTGGAAGGAGGTTACTAGTGGAGTTGCTCAGGGATCGGTTTTGGGACCAATCTTATTTAATCTTTTTATTACTGACCTTGGCACAACAAGTGGGAATGTGCTAATAAAGTTTGCGGATGACACAAAGCTGGGAGGTATTGCTAATACAGAGAAGGACTGGTATGTCATGCAGGAAGATCTGGATGACCTTGTAAACTGAAGTAATAGTAATAGGATGAAATTTAATAGTGAAAAGTGCAAGGTCATGCATTTAGGGATTAATAACAAGAATTTTAGTTATAAATTGGGGACACATCAGTTGGAAGTAACAGAGGAGGAGAAGGACCTCGGAGTATTGGTTGATCACAGGATGACTATGAGCCGCCAATGTGATATGGCCGTTAAAAAAGCTAATGCGGTCTTGGGATGCATCAGGTGAGGTATTTCCAGTAAAGATAAGGAGGTGCTAGTCCCGTTATACAAGGCACTGGTNTCAAGTAGCAGATAATCCTCCAGCAAGCGACCCCTGCCCCATGCTGCGGAGGAAGGCGAAAAACCTCCAGGGCCTCTGCCAATCTACCCTGGAGGAAAATTCCTTCCCAACCCCAAATATGGCGATCGGCTGAACCCCGAGCATGTGGGCAAGACTCTCCAGCCAGACACTCAGGAAAAAGACTTTCAATATCCCAACATTGACCCTCGGTACTAATTACCAGCGGTGGCACATAATTGACCTATTGACTAAATCATGTTATCCTATCAAACCATTCCCTCCATAAACTTATCAAGCTTAATCTTAAAGCTGGAGAGGTCTTTCGCCCCCACCGTTTCCCTCGGTAGGCCGTTCCAGAATTTCACTCCTCTGACGGTTAGAAACCTTCGCCTAATTTCAAGCCTAAACCTCCCGACTGCCAATTTATATCCATTTGTTCTTGTGTCCACATTAGTACTGATTTGAAATAATTCCTCTCCCTCCCTGGTATTTATCCCTCTGATATATTTAAAGAGAGCAATCATATCTCCCCTCAACCTTCTTTTGGTTAAGGAAAACAAACCGAGCTCCTCAAGTCTCCTTTCATACGACAGGCTTTCCATTCCTCGGATCATTCTAGTGGCCCTTCTCTGTACCCGTTCCAGTTTGAGTTCATCCTTCTTAAACATGGGAGACCAGAACTGCACACAGTACTCCAAATGAGGTCTCACCAACGCCTTGTATAATGGGACTAGCATCTCCTTATCTCTACTAGAAATACCTCTCCTAATGCATCCCAAGACCGCATTAGCTTTTTTAACGGCCACATCACATTGCCGACTCATAGTCATCCTGCGATCAACCAGGACTCCGAGGTCCTTCTCCTCCTCTGTTACTTCCAACTGGTGCGTCCCCAGCTTATAACTAAATTTCCTGTTAGTCATCCCTAAATGCATAACCTTACACTTCTCACTATTAAATTTCATCCTATTACTAATACTCCAGTTTACAAGGTCATCCAGATCTCCCTGGAGGATATCCCGATCCTTCTCCGAATTGGCAATACCTCCCAACTTCGTGTCATCCGCAAACTTTATCAGCCCACTCCTACTATTGGTTCCGAGGTCAGCGATAAATAGATTGAATAAAATCAGACCCAAAACCGACCCTTGAGGAACTCCACTGGTAACCTCGCTCCAACCCGACAGATCCCCTTTCAGTACGACCCGCTGCAGTCTCCCCTTTAACCAGTTCTTTATCCACCTCTGGATTTTCATATCGATCCCCATCCTTTCCAATTTAACCATTAATTCCTCATGCGGTACCGTATCGAACACCTTAGGGTTAGGGTCAGGGTCAGATCCACCGCATTTCCCTTGTCTAAAAAATCTGTTACTTTCTCAAAGAAGGAGATCAGGTTGGTTTGGCACGATCTACCTTTCGTAAAACCATGTTGTAATTTGTCCCAATTGCCATTGACCTCAAGGTCCGTAACTACTCTCTCCTTTAATATTTTTTCCATGACTTTGCATACTACACACGTTAAACTAACAGGCCTGTAGTTACCCGGGTCACTTTTAGATGGGGTGGGATCTGAGTTACTACAGAGAATTCTTTCCTGGGTGCTGGCTGGTGAGTCTTGCCCACATGCTCAGGGTTTAACTGATCACCATATTTGGGGTCTGGAAGGAATTTTCCTCCAGGGCAGATTGGCAGAGGCCCTGGGGGTTTTTCGCCTTCCTCTGCAGCGTGGGGCACGGGTCACTGCTGGAGGATTCTCTGCACCTTGAGGTCTTTAAACCACGATTTGAGGACTTCAATAACTCAGGCATAGGTAAAGGGTTTGTTACAGCGGTGGGTGGGTGAGATTCTGTGGCCTGAGATGTGCAGGAGGTCAGACTAGTTGATCATAATGGTCCCTTCTGACCCTAAAGTCTATGAGTCTATGGACCTTTGGTCTGACCCAGTAGGGCCATTCTTATGTTAGAAACAAAACCAGGTTTGCTCTCTGAAGGGTAAAGACTTTGGATTATTTGAAAAGCACTGTGCAAAGGCAAGGTCCAAGGCCTCAGTAGTAGAGGGCCAGGGTCTGAAACCTTTCCTCCTTTTCCGGATGTCCCCACTCAACATAATTTGAAATGGGTATGTACCTTTATTAGATAGATAGATAGATAGATAGATAGATAGATAGATAGATAGATAGATAGATAGATAGATAGATAGATAGATAGATAGGATCAGATGATAGATTAGATCGATCGATCGATCATTGTTTGCATTTCTCACCTCATGTCACATCTTTGGATTCTTAGACGATCCCACACTCTGGCTGAGTGTGTCCCTCAAGGCCTCTTTCACCTGTTTGTTCCTCAGGCTGTAGATGAAGGGGTTGAGCAGAGGGGACACAACGTTGTTAAGAACAGCCACAGCCCTGCTCAAGTCCAGCCTGCTGCTCCATGTGGGCGTGACATACATGAAGATGCAGCTGCCATAGGTGATGGAGATCACGGTGATGTGAGAGGCGCAGGTGGAGAAAGCTTTCTGCCTCTCGGCTGTGGAGGGGATGTGCATCACCGTGGAGATGATCTTGAAATAGGAGAAGACACTGACAGCTAAAGTGCCCAATATGCTGCCTGTGGCCAAGAGGAAATCCAGGAGTCCTAGGAGCCGGGTGTCTGTGCAGGCAAGTTTAAGCAATTCAAAGTTGTCACAGAAGAAATGGTTAATGATGTTGGGGCCACAGAATGGCAACCGGAACAATAGAACAAGTGGGACGAGCACATACCCGAAACCAATAAGCCAAGAGCCCAGCACCAGCCAGTTACAGAAGTGACTGTTCATGATGGATGTGTATTGCAGGGGGTTGCAGATGGCCATGTATCGGTCAAAGGACATGGCTGCCAGCAGGAAAAACTCAGCAGTGCCCACAGTGAGATAAAATAAACATTGTGCAAAGCACCCAGCCACAGATATTGACTGATGACCCGATGCCAGGTTGAACAAAACTTTCGGGATGGAGGCCAAGGTGAAGCCGATCTCCAAAAGTGAGAAATTCCTGAGGAAAAAATACATGGGCGTCTGGAGGCGCCGGTCCACCAGAGTGATGGAGATAATGAGAATGTTTCCAGCTAGGGTCAAGACATAGGTGATGAGGAACAAAACGAAGAGCAGGATCTGCAGCCAGCGAACATCTGTGAAGCCCAGAAGGATAAACTCTGTCACTGTAGTTTGGTTCTCCATGGTGGCTGCTCACTTACACGGTGTTTGAATAAAAATACAAATTTCAAGTGATCTACGATATTTAGCAATGGATCATCTAGAGAACTTGTGTCAGAAGTAATAAGTTTTACTAATGTAGCTCTGATGTTGCAATGCCCTCGTTTAGATATATGAAAACAAGGTCTTGCAATGAAACTGAGCATGGAGATTGCTTGTTATGGTTGTTACCTGCAGCAAATGCCCAACATTATTTCCAGTCCCCCTTTATTTATTTCCAATTCCCATGGTTCTTTTTCCACTCCTACTGGTACTGCAATTCCTTCGGAGACCAATTAGCTAATGAGTGCTGCATCATCCCTGAGGATACCAGGACAAAGTTAGAAAGTTTGGGGATTTTTTTTGTCACAGCTTTACTGTCTTAAAAGAAAACAAATGGCTAGAACATAAGGAAAAAAAATCCATCTCTTTTTTTGCTTTTTCTTGCCCCCAAAATCATACAATCCTAGAAATGTAGGAGTGGGAGAGACCTTGAGTAGTCATCTAGTCCAGTCACCTGCCCTGCGTAAGAACTAAGTATTATCTACACCATCCCTGAGAGGTGTTTGTCTAACCTCTTCTTAAAAACCTCCAATGATGGAGATACCACAACCTCCTTAGGCAATTTGTTGCAGACCTTAACTAGCCTGATGGTTAGGAGATTTTTCCTAATGACAAGTCTAATCCTCCCTTGCTGCCAGCGGCGGCTCCAGGCACCAGCGCAGCACGCGCGCCTGGGGTGGCAAGCCGCGGGAGGCGGCCTGCTGGTCGCCGTGAGGGCGGCAGTCAGGCGGCCTTCGGCGGCATGCCTGTGGGCGGTCCACCGGTCCCGCGGTTCTGGTGGGAATTCGGCGGCAGGGACGCCGAAGACCCAGCACCGGTAGACCTCCCGCAGGCGTGCCGCCAAAAGCCGCCTGACTGCCGTGCTGGGGCAGCAAAAGACATAGAGCCACCCCTGCTTGCTACAATTTTTGCCCATTGTGACGGTACTGCCTGTTGGAGCCAGCTGAGGTCACTCAATCAGGGTGAACTGCAAACAAAACAGGGCAGACAGACCCCAAACGCTGGTGGATATTCCAATACTTAGATTTTCCAAGCCAGCACAAAACAACTTCTATATTACCATACAGGTTACTCAGAAGTCCGAACAACGCAGTTCCCTTAAAGTACCCAGCCTCAGGCCTCCGTCCAGACACACCTGTCAGATATGATGATGATTATTGAGAATCTTATCTCATCATATAAAAGAAAAGGTTCTTCCAACCCCAAAGGATCAGCCACATACCCAGGTTCAATTATAACTTAGATCTTACCCAAAATACACGCTATAGCCAATTCTTATTAACTAAGCTAAAATTTATTAAAAAAGAAAAGAGAGAGAGTGTTGGTTAAAAGGTCAATATACATACAGACTTGAATTCAATTCTTGAGGTTCAGATACATAGCAGAGGTGAACTTGTAGTTGCCAAAAGTCCTTTTAGAAATAGTCCATAGGTTATAGTCCAATGTCCATATTCAGGGTGGCTCCAGTCAAAGACTGGGGATCTCAATCCTTGTGGCTTAAGGTTCCCCCCTCTTGAAACCAAAGCAGATCTGAGATGATGTATGATCATGTCCCAGGGTTCTTATACATTTTCAGCAGCCTTTCGGCCTGAGAAAACAATAGGCTTAATTCTCCTTCCTCTAAACATCATGGCAATTAGCACAGGGTAATTTATCCATTAAACAGTTCAGATACAGGTTACTACAACCTTCAAAGAGACATATAGACAATAATACTATTTCACTCAAGTATCATCATAAATGTTAATACTCCTTTTTTGATCTTTGAATTAAAGTTATAGCAATAGACAAGACTTGTTTGCTTACATCACAAGACCTGAGCAAACATCTACCCTTGAGATCTCTAACAATGCAGACTTGCATTTCAAAGCTCTATTCATTTACCTATCTTCCTAACCAGTTCTTAAGGTTCATCCCTAGGTCAGGTTATTCTGTGAGTTAATTAACTCTTTCTGGCCCTGTCACCTTTCATGAAATATTATATTACACTCATAACGTTACACCCATTACTTCTTGTCCTGTCCTCTGTGGGTAAGAAGAACAATTTATCACCCTCTACCTTACATAACATAAGAACATAAGTATGGCCAGACTGAGTCAGACCAAAGGTCCATCTAGCCCAGTATCCTGTCTTCCGACAGTGGCCAATACCAGGTGCCCCAGAAGGAATGAACAGAACAGGGAATCATCAAGTGATCCATCCCCTGTTGCTCATTCCCAGCTTCTGGCAAACAGAGGCTAGGGACACCATTCCTGCCCAGCCTGACTAACTGCAATTGATGGACCTAACCTTAGGCACTTAGAAAATGCTTGGCCACAGATGTCCCTCAGACCCTGTTTGTGTTGTTCTTTGTGGCGAGCGTAAATGTAGGGGATAAACAGCGAGGCCAACACAGTACAGAAAAGACACAACTTTGTCAAAGTCCTGAATCCCCCGCTGACCTGGTCAGATGTACCTGAAGATGGCGCTGCTCTACAATATCACAACAACCAGGTGTGAGCGAGCAGGTGGAAAAGGCCTTTTTCCTTCCTGTGGTGGATGGGATCTGCATGATAGTACAGATGATACAGCCATAGGAAATTATGATGACTGTTAAAGTGCCAGGTAAGACCACTATAGCTGCAACCAAGAGCATTACCTCAATGTGTCCCTGCAGGAGAGTTGGAGCAATGCAGCTGTGTCTCAGTAGAAGTGATTTATGATATTGGGGCCACAGAAAGGCAAGAACACAAACATAAATGTTGGAGGAAAGATTAAGAGATAACTCATCACCCAGCAGCCCAGCACTAACTGGAAGCAGACCCTGCCATTCATGATGGTGCCGTAACGCAAGGGACGGCAGATAGCCATGTAGCGGTCAAAGGACATGACAACACCCATGGCAAAACACAGAGGCACCCAGGAGGAAGAACAACAACAGTTGAAGGAAACAACCAGGGAGGGGAATAGATTTTCTCTCTGTCAGGAGGCTGTAGAGGAACCTGGGCATGATGATGTAGGTGAAACAGATTTCCAAGAGGCAGAAGTTCCTGAGGAAGAAATACATGGGGGATTGGAGGCGATGGTCCCTGAGGGTGAGGGTGAGAACAATGATGTTTCCCATTATGGACAATAGGAAGACAACTAATAGAACCAGACACAGGATGATGTTTAAATGGCGGTTGCTGGACAGGCCCAAGAGGATGAACTCCTCCACAGTGGTCTGATTCTTCATTTTTGGTTCATCTTTAAAGAATAAAAATACAAACATCAAAACCAAGGTGGATAGAACCATGAGGACAGAATACTCTCAGGGGAAACTCCATGTCTAAATAGAAAAAATCTCTTCAATGGGAGGTGGGTGCCCAACAGACTTGGGTTCTATGAAAAGATCCTGACAGAGAAATTAGAACCGAGCAGAGGATCTCCAGATTGTCTCAGAGGACAATGACTGATAATTACAGGGAGAGTGAGAGAGAGCTGGAGGGGAAGGAAAAATAAACATATTTTCTTTTTTAAAAACCATACATTTTAACTTTTTTTTTCACAGAAACAGATTATAAATCTAGAGGGCACCATTCTGATAATCTAGTCTGATCTCCTGTATAACACAAGCCAGAGACCTTTCCCTGAATTAACTCCTGTTCTGCACCTCCTTTCGAAAAACATCCCATTATAATTTTAAAAAATTCAGTGCTGGAAAATCCACCACAAAGCTCAGAAAATTGTTTCAATGATTAAATGCCCTCACTGCTAATTTTTATTTGTTTGTGTTCTTTCCATGTCATTGATGAAAATATTTAAAAGTACACGACCAAGAATCGACCCCAGTACAAAAACACCCACTCAGTGATGATTGCCCGGATACATTTCCATTTGGAGTCCTTTCACTTAGACACTGTTTAATCCATTTAATGTGTGTTGTGTTAATTGTGTATCATTCTAGTTTCTTAATCACAATATCAAAAATGTAATCAAAAATAGTTTCTGTCTTTAGAAAAGGGGAAGAAAGGGGACATGGGGAATTATAGACCAGTCAGCCTAACTTTGATACCTGGAAAGATACTGGAACAAATTTTTAAACGATCAAATTTAAAGCACTTAGAGGATAATAGGGTTTTAAGTAACAGCCAGCGTGGATTTGTGAAGAACAAATCATGCCATACAAATCTAATGTCCTTTGGCACAGTTACTGGCCTGGTGGATAGCTGGGAACCTCTAGATGTGATATATCCCGATTTTAGTAATGCTTTTGACACAGTCCCACATGATATTCTCATAGGCAAATTAGGAAAATGTGGTCCAGATGAAATATAAGGTGCGTGCAAAATTCATTGCAAGCCCATACTCAAAGCACAGTTATCAATGATTCACTGTCAAAGTGGGAGGACCTAGCCAGTGGACTCCCACAACAGTGTGTCCTTGCTCTGGTACTTTTCAATATTTTCATTAATGACTTAGATAATGGAGTGGAGAGGAGGCTTATTACATTTGTGGATGACACCAAGCTGGGAGGGGTTGCTAGCATTGTTGAGGACAGGATTAGTATTCAAAATGTCCTTGACAAATTGGAGAATTGGTCTGAAATGTACAAGTTGAAATTCAATAAAGACAAGTGGAAAGTACAACACTTAGGAAGAAAAAGAATCCACTGCACAACTACAAAATGGGGACTAACTGGCTAAGAGGTGATACTGCTGAAAAGCAGGTAGGGGTTAGAGTAGGTCACAAATTGAGCATGAGTCAATACTGTGATGCTGCTGCCAAAAAGGCTAATGTAATTCTGGGGTGTAATAATAGTGGTGTTGCTGTAAGCCTTGGGAGGTAACTGTCCCACTCTTCTTGTCACTCATGAGGCCTCAGCTGGACTACAGTGTCCGGATCTGGATGCCTCACTTAAAAGAAATTGGAGAGAGTCCAGAGGAGAGAAACCAAAATGATACAAGATTTAGAAAACCTGACTTCTGAGGAAAGGTTAAAATAAACGAGGCCTATTCAGTTTTGAGAAAAGAAGACTGAGGGGAGACTCGACAACAGTCTTTAAATACATTAAAGGCTGCTCTAAAGAGGACAATGACCAGTGGTTCTCCATGTCCATTGAACGTAGGACTAGAAGAAAAGGGCTTAATCTGCAGCTAGGGAGATTTAGATTCGATATTAGGGAAAACTTTCTAACGTGAAGGATAGTTAAGTACTGGAATAGGTTACCCCAGGAGGTTGTGAAATCCCTGTCATTAAAGGTATTTAAGAGCAGGTTAGTCAAAGATCTGTCAGGGATGGTCTAGACCAGGGGTTGGCAACCTTTCAGAAGTGGTGTGCCGAGTCTTCATTTATTCACTCTCATTTAAGGTTTCACGTGCCAGTAATACATTTTAATATTTTTAGAAGGTCTCTTTCTATAAGTCTATAATATATAACTGAACTATTGTTGTATGTAAAGTAAATAAGGTTTTTAAAATGTTTAAGAAGCTTCATTTAAAATTAAATTAAAATGCAGAGCCCCCTGGACCGGTGGCCAGGACTCGGGCAGTGTGAGTGCCACTGAAAATCAGCTCGTGTACCGCCTTCGGCACACGTGCCATAGGTTGCCTACCCCTCGTCTAGACATACTTAATTCTGCCTCAGCACAGGGATCTGGACTAGATGACCGCTTGAGGTCCCTTCCAGCCCTTCCTTTCTGTGACTCTGTGTCATTCTGTACCACGTCAAATGCCTTACAGAAGTCGGAGATTATCACCTCTATCAATCAAATTTCTAATCACATCCAAAAAAAATTTCCAATTACTTTTACAGAATTTCTTTTCCATAAGCCCATGCTGATCGGAATTACTTCTATTGCCCTCCTTTAATTCTATATTAATCAAATCCCATATTAGCCGCTTGGTCATTGTGCCCAGGATTGATGTCTGGCTCACATTCTTGTCCACCCCAAAGAACTTTCATAGCAATTATCTGTCCTATTACACCCCACCCTGAAATCAGACTCTACACCCAACGGTAAGTTGTCTGTATCTTTCTGCTCAAGGGATAGGTGGCAAGATAGACAGCTCTGCTGCCACTGAAGATAACGTCATTGGTTTTCAAAGTCCTATAGAAGTGAATGGGAGATGCTCATGTTTCTCTGTGAGCTATTGCTTCAGGCTGGTTTTGGATTCAGACGTTGCTCTAACATGACACCTTGGTTACTAATTAGGAAGGATTTTATTCTAAATCCCTGGTTTCATAATTCCTTCCTTTCCCACATAGACACCCGCCTCCACTTGTATTGAATAGAAGCATAGTTAGAATGGCTAGATTTTAAAATCAGTCAGATCACCCAGCTTAGACCATCAGGATCGGATCCAGAGCTCTTCAAAGTCAATAGAGAGCTTCCCATTGGCTCTAGTGGGCTCTCGGTCAGTGCTGCTAAGGTTCTGGTGTCCATGCCGAGGTAATTACAGAGTTGAAGAATGGAGCATGAGGACACATATGTTCACCTGCAGGGATGCCTGCTCTCTGCATCACAAACAGAACCTGTCTTCTTTTTTTTTCAGACAAGGTCCTGTGCGCATCTCCAAACCCTTCCTCTTTCAACAGTATGTCTCTAGGAGTTTGAATACACAGTGCACGATGGCCCCTTATTCCTCTGAGGTGCCCATTTTGCAATAAGTCAGATCATCTATTCGGTTGGGTTTACAGCTGGGGGTTGTAGAATTTTTTGCAGGGTCTTGGGCTCCAGGACACCGGCCATAACTTGACCAACAAAATGAAATCAATCTTAAAGTTTCCTAATTATATATATCCCATTAAGGGCTTCCAAAGATAATGGTAGCACCATTCTGTATCCTAAGGTGAAAGCAAGCCTCAAAGACTGATACCTTGCAAAAATTTGCAAAACCACCACATTGTTCACCGTCAAATACATCTCCCCAATGCCATGATAACTAGGAAACAATAAAGATTATCATCTGCTGTGTGCTAGTGTCGCGTATCAAATTTACCATAATTTTCTCACTTCTATATCTATTGTCCTGTCCCCCCAACTATTCGATTATCATATCCATAGATATGTGTCACATTTCCCCCTGTGCTGGGAGAGTGACCCTCTTTGCCTAGCACAGTGGGACTGGGATCCCAGCCAGGGGGTCTCAATCTCATAACACAAAACAAAAAGATTACCCAACAAAGCTCTTCAGATCATGATTTCGTTCAAAGCCCCCCCTGCAATCCCACCCTGTGCATTCTCACTCACACTCAGCAATGATGGAGACCTTAGAATTACATGGAACATGAACCAAACAACCTCACAAATCCTGCAGGTGCTGAACTGAGATGCTCCAAAATAGGTCTGTCGATTTATGGCTATCTATACAACAGGACACTGGGATAAACTTGGGTGATTGCTGCCTGTCAAATAATCCCTCTTTTTTCAGTTCCCATTTATGAGTTGTAATCTCCGGTATTCTTGTCCCTCATTGCTGGGTGGGACCTCTGAGTTTACTAATGAGTTTGCTGACAACATTCAGAGAACTCACTTCTGAACCATTCTACTGAAAGTTTTAGGAAAGAGCAGGACAATGTTATGTCTCTCTCTCTTCCACATGGAGAAGTCAGTGGGTTCTGTCACCATCTCCCATCTCACTTGTTTTTGTGGCAAAATACAGAAAAGTTACAGAAAACGTGGACAGAGTTAGATGCCCATATGACTGATGGTGTTGTGTTTAACGTATTAGAACAGGACTCTTAGAAAGCAGTGTCCAATTCCTGCTTTAGCCCCAGACCTCAGGCAAGTCACTTAGGGCTGGGTTGTTAAAGATATTTAGGCACTAGTGGGATTTTTTAAAGCAGGTAGGCACCTACCCCCCTTTGAAATCAATGCATTTTAGGCGACTTGGTGAAAACCCCATTAGGCACCTAAATCCCTTAATTCCAGCGTAAATGCCTTTGATAACCTCACACTACAGAGACGCAAGAGTGGCTACTATCCCATTTTGACAATGGAGAAGTGAGACAGAGTGAGAAAGCTGGGACTTTGAAAAGATTCGGGTACCCATCACACCCTGAATTTCAGTGCCATGTGGGGTACAAACCAGCTCGCCTGAGAGACATGCTAGATTCTTAACCACAATCATAGAATCATAGGTTTAGATGACCCTTCCGGTCCCTGCTAGTCCAGCCCCTGCCAAGATGCAGGACTTGTTGGGTATAATCCATCCCAGACAGATAGCTCCAGAGTCCTTTTGAAAACCTCCAGTGAAGGAGCTTCAACAACTTCCAGAGGCGTCTGTTCCATTGTCCTACTGTTCTGACAGTGAGGAAGTTTTTCCTGGGATTTAATTTAAATCTGTGATGTTGTAGTTTGACTCCATCACCTCTTGTCCTGCTCTCTGTGGCAAGAGAGAACAACTTTTCTCCATCTTTTTTTGCAGCAGCATTTAAAGTATCTGAAGACCCCTATCATATCCCCTCTTAATCTCCTCTTTTCCAAATGAAACGTACCCAGTTCCTTCAGCCTTTGCTCATATGGCTGCATTCCGTCCCTTTGGTCATCTTTGTCACTAGCCTCTCCATCCTTTCCAGTTTCTCTACATCCTTTCTATACATTGGTGACCAAAATTGGACAGAGGTCTCCAGCTGAGGCCTGACCAGCGCCGAGTAGAGTGGTACTATCACCTCCTGTGACTTGCATGCTGTGCCTCTGGTAATGCAACCTGAAATTGCATTCGCTTTTTTTGCAACAGCATCACATCGTGTCGAGGTTGTGATCCACCACAACTCCTAGATCCTCCTCAGCTGTGCTGCTGCCAAGCCAGTTACCCCTCATTCTGTATTTGTGCATTTGGTTTTTCTTCCCTAAGTGTAGCACTTTACATTTGTCTTTGCTGAATTTCATTTTATTGTCTATAGCCCAGTTCTCTAATTTATCAAAATCCCTCTGAATTTTAGCTGTATCCTCCAAAGTGTTAGCAACTCACCCCAGCTTTGTCTCATCTGCAAACTAGATCAGTCTGCTCTTGTAACAGTGCGGACTCACCCCTGCAGCGCCTCCTGCTGGTCTCTCAGGGAATTAGCTCAATTTCCAGCCCGGAGCACCCTCTGCAGGCCGGTGATCCACTACCACTTGGCCCCCGTGTCCCTCCCTGGAGTCCGGTGCCCCGTTAGCTGGGGTGCTGCCCCCTGGCAGTAACCCCTCACTCTAAGGGTCTCCCCTCCCCCGGGGAATCCCCAACCCACTATCCCCACCTCGCCTCAGTGTAAGGCTACTGCCAGTCATGGTCTAGCCCCCGCGCCCTGGGGCAGATGCAGTGTCAGCCACTCATCACTGGCAAGGTTGGGTTTGGACCTGCTGCCTTTGCCTACCCCTGGGCTGCCCTCTGCAACCCCCAGTACCTGTTGGCCTTATGCTAGGCCGCACCCTGGGGCTTTCCAGGCTAGAGCTCCCCAGCTCCTCTGCCTTTCCCCAGCCCTGCTCCACTCAGGTACCCTGTCTCTAGCTCCCTGCAGCCAGGCCCATCTCTCTGAACGCAGAGAGACTCCCTGTCTGCCCCTGGCTTCCCTGCCTTTATAGGGCCAGCTGAGTCTGTTTGGGGCATAGCCCCAGCTGCAGCCACTTCCCCCAATCAGCTCAGCCTAAAAGCTGCTTTCTCCAGCCCCAGCCCCCTCCCAGGGCTGTTTTTAACCCCTCTGGACCGGAGCGGGGTGACCACCCCGCTACAGCTCTCTATTCCTCTTCATTAGTTGTCCCCCGAAATCATTTGGTTTCCAGGTCATGTAGATCCTCCCCTTAGGTTGGGGGTGGGGCGGGGGGGGGGGGGGTCCTTCAGCAGTGGGCTTTTGCCCGCCCACTTCCCAGAACCCAATAGGTACAGCTCTCTATTCCTACATCCAGGTCATTAATAAAGATGTTAAACAACACTGGACTCATAACAGATCCCTGTGGAACCTCACTTGAGGCCTCCCTCCAATCCGACATCATTCCATTAATAGTTACCCTTTGTTCACAGTTATTTAACCAGTTATGTACCCACTTAATGGTTGTTCTGTTAAGCCCGCTTTTCTCCATCTTGCTTATTAGAATGTCATGTGGGGCTGTGTCCAAAGCCTTGCTGAAGTCCAGGTATATTACATACACCTCATTCCCCCTATCCACCAAACCAGTCACCCTGTCAGAGAAGGAAATCCAGCTGGTTTGGTATGATTTGTTCTTGGTAAATCCAGGCTGGCTGCTAGTGATCACCTCCTCCATCCTCCAGGTATTCGCAAACTGAATGTTTTATACATGGCTCTAGTAGCTTCCCAGGTATCGAAATCAGGCTGACTGGTCTGTAGTCTTCCGGATTCTCATTTCCCCCTTTTTAAAGATGGGCACAACGTCAGCCCTTCTCCAGTCTTCCAGGACCTCTCCTGTCAGCCATGAGTTTGTGCACGACCCTTCTGCCAGCTGGAGTCGGCAGCAACCAGGGCCGGGTTCAATATCTAGGGGTTCCTTTTCAACAACACAACACAGAACTGGGTCAAGTCCCCTCCCTCCCCCCCACAGTGACCTGCGAAAATTACACCCCACACCCTGGGTGCTCTGAGAGGCTACACTTCCCCTCTCACAAGCACAGAGTCTGAGTGTAGAAAAGAAACTTTTAATGAAAGGAGGGAAATAACCCGTCATTAATTTGGGAAAATGCCGTAAGCAGGAATCATAAACATAAAACCATGAGCCAAACCCCCATGCCAGAGCATGTTGGGCTGGGTCCCTTTGCCTCAGGTTCTTAACTCCAGCAATCAAAAGTTCCTGTAACACGTCCCCTCCCTTCTCACTCCACTCACAGTTGTTGTCCTTGGTCAGTGAAGACCCAGAGTTCTAAGGTGCATCCGTCTGAGCTCACTTCCCACCCTGGTGGGGGCACCTTGCTCGCTTTGCTGTCTGGGCGCTCACTCTGGCATCAGCCACCCTGCCAGCCGCTTCCCATTCCGCTCCGCCTGCCGCTTGCCACTCCGCTCCGCCGGCCTCCCTGCCGGCCGCTTGCCACTCCGCTAGGCCGGCTGCTCCGCCCGCAGCTTGCCGCTCCGCTCCGCCGGCCACTTGCCGCTCCGCTCCCCTGGCCTCCCTGCCGGCCACTTGCTGCTCCGCTCCGCCGACCTCCCTGCCGGCCACTTGCTGCTCCGCTCCGCCGGCCTCCCTGCCGGCCGCTTGCCGCTCCGCTCCGCCGGCCTCCCTGATGGCCGCTTGCCGCTCCGCCGGCCGCCCTGACAGCCGCTTGCCGCTCCGCTCCAGCGGCCGCCCGCTCGCCCCTATGCTCTGCACTCTCTTGGATGTCTTGAGGCCCCTCACTTAACACAGCTCTCAGTGATTTCAGCTCTTAGTGGGGAAGCCTCACTGTCCCAAAGCAGCCATAATGCTTAGGCCTGGTATCAGGGATTTCAGCTCATTGGTGTGCAATAAGACTCTCCATTGAGTCTTTGCCAGGTCTGAAATTACACAGCAGAGAGAGGAAGGGTGAAATGGTGCCTAGGACCCCTAGGCTGGACCCACACCCCAGGCACAAGTACATAAATCCAACCCCTCTCAACTCACTGGGCTTTGGCACCTATGTCCCCTGCCTTGTGAGTGCCGTTTAGCTGAGGGTGAGTCCCTCACTCAGGGCACGCCGAGCACAGTTCTGCTTCCCTTGGTTCACACAACGAGGATAATTCCCCTGATTACCCCTATCCCCAATAAAAAAGTGACTTGTGATCCAACACCAGCCAAATATGATAATTTGGGCAAAGCAGCCCCATCATGCTCAGTGAGCACCTATGCAGGGTGGGTTTGTCCATGCGAACAAGGTCGGCTCCTGAAGTCCTCTTCCCCAGCTCATCAATAGGGGAGAACTCATTCAGACCCCACTTACATGTGAATAAGAACATCCTTCCTTTGTTTCTCCACTGGGGATTCTCACACAGAAAGGAATTATTCAAAGTGAGTAACGGTAGGATAAATAAGCACAGGACCGAAGCACAGAAACTTGACACTTCCTGGGGATGTAATATCCAAGTCACCACAAAGCACCAATAACCAAAGGACCAGTTGGCCGTGGAATAGAGTTGAAGGTGACCCAAAAGAATGAAGCACATTCAGAACAGAAGCCTTATTATTCTGTCACACCATATCATACAATGTCATTTATGTCCAGGAAAAATAACAGGAGTAATCAGGTGTCTGACCCCAATTATGAAGCTGTCTCAGAATAACTTGTGATTGAGTTTCATGTGGAAGATTTTCAGTTCTTGGTCCTGTTTTCAGTCACTTCCATTGGGGACATTTGGGTAATTCCCAAAGGCACGAAGGGCAGTTATGAATCTTGATGACATTGAAAGTGAATTTGAACTAGACACCTAGAGTGAAATCCTGACCTTACCGAACTCCCACTGGGTTTCATATACTACTATTATTATCTATCATTTATATAGTGGCCATGCCTAGGAGTGCGGTTTCTCACTGAGTGATTAAGGGGCAGGATTACAATTCCAAAACTCATCCATTTGAGTCTCCCTCGCTCTCACAAGGAAAAGCCAGGCCCAGCTGCAAAATGTGTACCTGATCCATTGGATTAGGGCAGCCAATGATGGTTGGACGTGATGCTGGTCACATCACTTTCTTGTGTGTCTTTGGCTATGAAACTGCCTTGCCTTTGCAAATGGTGAACCATTTGCTTGGGGGAAAACTCTGATGTTGACAAGCTTAGAAACGGCTGTCACAGACCAGCATCCCATTGTGCTAATTACTGTACAAAGCCAGAGCCCCTGCCCAGAAGAGGTCACAAAATATAAGACAAGAATCAGCTGGGAAATCTATGAGATAGAGCTGGTCAGCATGATGCACAGTGGGCTCAGCAAAACAGCTGTCAAGTTTGTGTGGAAGAAATCACAACCGAGGAGAATTTGAAGGTCAGTGATGTAGCTTTGCAGATGTTTAATGGGTGCTCTTCCTAATCATGCGGGGCAGCATGGAGGAAAGCATGAAGCTGCTTCTTTGAGAATGTAAAGGGGGTAAAACATGCTGGCATCAATGGCCAATTGCAGGAAAGCGTCAATGTCTTACTAGTGCCTGAGAGACGATTGGTAGGGTTTGGCTAGGACGTGGTGAAGACAGATTGCTTATCTTTGATGAAGTGTCCAGAGCAGACCCAGTGGAGGAACACAAAGCAGTGGTGAGATTTCCAAAACAACGAGGCAGGAAAATTAGAGACACATATTGGGTGAAGCAGTATCTTTTACTGGACCGGCTTCTTTGGTCCAATACAATGTATCACCTCCCCCACCTTGTGTCTCTAATAGCCTGGGACCGACACAGCAAAAACAACACTGCAGACAAGATAGGGAAACGACCTTGGAAGACAGATTCCAATGGAGCCAGGATTTCCCCCTGATCTTTACTTGTGCCTTTGAAAAAGTGCCCTTACAAGGTCTGAGAGGAAACCAAACATTTTGCCTTACTATACTTCACTGTTCATTAGATTATAAGCTCTACAAGGCTGTGGTTCTCTTATTTTTGTCTATTTAATGCCCAGTGGAAAGGGGTGCTGATCTCTGTTCAAGTATCTCAGAATTAACAAGAAAACAGTACTACTAACAATACTGCATAAAGACAAAGCATAACAGGGAAATGGTACAAACAACCCGAGCAAGGTAGGGTGCAAGAGATGAAGTAACTAATACAATAAAATGTGCACAGATCTCAGCAACTAAGGAGCCATTTTAGGCTCTGTAAGGAGCCATTCATCCCGCCTGTGGATTGAATATCTAAAAGTGTTTCTTGTATCCATTTTCCATAGGAAGTGCCCCTAGCACAGAAAGGTAGAACAAGAACCATTGACTGGTTAAACATTGTTAAAACCACACAAGTTGGAATTACAGAGTGGGGAGAAATTTTTTCAGATGAATAATTTCTTCTATAAAAAATAGAAGTTTCAGGTCAGCTAAAAGTATTTGGGAATTCAGAACGATTCTCTGAATTCACACTGGACACAAAAAAATTGAAAAAATAATTTTGAAAAATTCAAAACCTTTACGTTTAACATCTTTGAAATGAAAAGTTCTCTCCTTTTTTCTTTTCAAATAATATTTTGTCCAAAAATGTAGCTAGATATGAAAGTAAAGGTGTTTAGTTCAACGCAAACTGAATTTTGTTCAGTATTTCATTTCAGCAAGAAAAAACTAATAATTTCCATGTTTGGAACAAACTACAAAGATTCTCCATCTCTTAAAGTCTTCAGATCAAGACTGGATGCAATTCAAGAAGCTATGCTTTCATCAGGCAGAAGTTACTAGACTGAATGCAAAGCTAACTAGGTGGAATTCTCATGTCTGTTTTATGCAGAAGGTAAGACGAGATGACATAATCACCCCTTCTGGCTTTATGGTCTATTAATCTAGATATGGAGAGACAAATTCACCCTGTGTACTGCTGAGGACCCACTGTGACGTTGTGCAGTTTATATGATTTTGTAAAAACATGATAAGTGAATATAATGTAACTGGAATATGCTTCATGCAAAAGGTATCATCACAAAGCTTATAATCTACTGAGAGTGATCATCCTATTTGTATAAATGTATCACTCTTGTATCTAAAACTAGAAATATAAAATATAACTCTGAGGGCCTATTGTAATTATGCAAAGTGTGGGCCATTAATGGTGGTTTGGAATCTTGATGACTCCCATTAACCAGAGCCATTGTCTGCAGATGGCTGTATTTACCTGTGAGTCTTCCTGTATATGTGTGTGCTGGCAAGTGAGTAATG
>QXTE01000368.1:269546-443993 GCA_003942145.1 Platysternon megacephalum | reverse complement strand
GAGGGGAGAGGAGCCATCATGAAGAATCCCCTAGCTATCACCTGAGCTGGAACAAGAGCTGTACCAGGGGAAAGAATTGTGCCCAGGCCTGGAAGGTGTCCAGTCTGAGAAAAAACTTACTGAAGCATCTCTGAGGGTGAGATTATTTGTATTCAGTTTGATTAGACATAGATTTGCGCATTTTATTTTATTTTGCTGGGTAACTTACTTTGTTCTGTCTGTTACTACTTGAAATCACTTAAATCCTACTTTCTGTATTTAATAAAATCACTTTCTACTTATTGATTAACTCAGAGTATGTATTAATACCTGGGGGAGCAAACAGCTGTGTATATCTCTCTATCAGTGTTATAGAGGGCGAACAATTTATGAGTTTACCCTGTATAAAGCTTATACAGGGTAAAACGGATTTATTTGGGTTTAGACCCCATTGGGGATTGGGCATCTGAGTGCTAAGGGCAAGCAGACTTCTGTGAGCTGTTCTCAGGTAAACCCTGCAGCTTTGGGACAGGTTGCTGAAACCAGTGAGCTGGCAGGGAAAACAGGAATAGAAGTAGCCTTTGCACATCAGCTGGCAGCTCCCAAGGGGGTTTCTGTGAACCAACCCGTCACACCCACCAACCCCATTGTGAAGCCTGGCAAGAAGCAAATGACCATCCATGCTCCCTTCACTCCTGCATCTTTGTGGTTTTGCATTTTCATGAGAGCCTCACACATTTAGAAAATGCTCTGCCACAGACGCCCTTCAGAGCTTGTTTGACTTGTTCGTTGCGGAGAGCGTAGATGTAGGGGTTAAAGAGTTGAGCCACCACAGAGTACAGAAAGGACACAACTTTGTCAAAGTCCCTCGCTCCCCGCTGTCCTGGTCGGAGGTACCTGAAGATGGAGCTACTGTACAATATCACAACCACCAGCAGGTGAGCGGAGCAGGTGGAAAAGGCCTTTTTCCTTCCTGTGGTGGACGGGATCCTCATGATAGTACAGATGATACAGCCATAGGAAATTATGGTGACTGTTAAAGTGCCAGGTAAGACCACTACAGCTGCAACCAAGAGCATTACCTCAATGTGTCCCGTGTCCCTGCAGGAGAGTTGGAGCAATGGGGCTGTATCGCAGTAGAAGTGGTTTATGACATTGGGGCCACAGAACGGTAACAGCACAACCATAGATGTTGGGGGAAATATTAAGAGAAAACTCATCACCCAGCAGCCCAGCACTAACTGGAAGCAGACCCTGCCATTCATGATGGTGCCGTAACGCAAGGGATGGCAGATAGCCATGTAGCGGTCAAAGGACATCATACCCACATGGAAAAATACACAGGCGCCCAGGACAAAGAACAACAACAACTGAAGAAAACAACCAGGGAGGGAAATAGATTTTCTCTCTGTCAGGAGGCTGTAGAGGAACCTGGGCATGATGACTAAGCTGAAGCAGATTTCCAAGAGGGAGAAGTTTCTGAGGAAGAAATACATGGGCGATTGGAGGCGATGGTCCACCAAGGAGAGGGTGACAACAGTGATGTTTCCTATCACAGTCAATAAGAAAACAACTAATAGAACCGCAAACAGGATGATGTTGACATGGTGGTTGTTGGACAGTCCTACGATGATGAATTCCACCACCATGGTCTGGTTCTTCATTCTTCACTCATCTTTAAAGAAAAAATATTAAAAACATGTCAAAACCAGAGCCTATTGGACAATAGGGACAGAACGCTTAGATGAAAAATCCGTAAATAAATAGAACTAATCTCTTCAATGGGAATTGGGTGCCTAACAGACATGGGCTCAATGAAAGAATCCTGATAGAGCAACTAAAACAATTGCTGATAGTTGGAGAGAGAGAGAGAGAGAACTGGAGGGGAAGGGAGAATGAAAATAATGTTATATTAAACATTCATAAGTTTTGCCACAATTTTCCATTGATTATAAGGCCAGAAGGCAACAGTATGATCATCTATCCTGATCGCCTCTATAGAACAGACCAAGGAATGTCCCTGAATTAGCTACTGTTAGAACTAGAGCGTAGCTTTTTAAAAAAATCCAAGCTTAATTTAGAATTTCCAGTGATGCAAAATCCACCACAAGCCTTGGAAAGTTGTTTCAATGATTAAATACCCTCATGTGAAAGTTTTGTTTTTTTTGTTTTCATCCTGGTCATTGATAAAAAATATTAAAAAGTACAGGGCCAAGAACCAAACCCTGTGGGACGCCACTGAAACCACGCGCGCTTAATGATGATTGCCCATATATAATTCCAGTTTGAGACCGTTCAGTACCCACTTTTTAGTCCATTTAATCTGTGCCATGTTAATTGGGTATCCTTCTAGTTTCTTAATCACAAAGGCAAAAGTCAAATGAAAATAGTCCCTGTCTTTAAAAAAGAGGACAAAGAGGACCTGGGAATTATAGACTATACATCCTAACTTCTATACCTGGAAAGATACTCAAACAAATTATTAAACAATCAAGTTGTAAGCACTGAGAGGATAATAGGGTTTTAAGTAACAGCTAACATGAATTTTTCAAGAACAAATCATGCCAAACCATTCTAATTTCCTCCTTTTAACTGATTATTGGTCTGGTGGAGAGTTAGGAAGCTGGAGACATGACATATCTTGATTTTATATCAGTTGGATCAATCAGTTTAGACCTTCAGGGTCTGGTCCAAACTTCTCCAGAGTCAATAGAGAGCTTCCCGTAGGCTCCAGTGTGGTTCGGATTCACGCTGCGAAGCTGCCCATGCAGAGGTACTTACAGAGTTGGAGACATGGAGAGTGAGGACACAAATATTCATCAGTGGGGAGGGCTTCTGTGCGCATCACACACAACCTGCAGAAACTCCCTGGCTTTTCTCAAACAGGGTCCCGTGTGCGCCTCCCCAACCCCTCCCTCTTTCAATAGCTCTGCTTTTTCAACAGTATTTCTCCAGGAGTTTGAGGGAACTTATTCCTCCGAGGTGCCCACTTTGCAATAAGCCATATCAGCTATTAGCTTGGGTTTGTGGATTTTTTTACAATGGGTTTTGGGCTCCCGGATACCACTTGACCAAGACAATGAGAGAAATCTAGCATTTCCCTAATTAAATATATCCCTTAATGGGGATTCCTAGAATAATGGCAGTGGCATTGTGTCTGCTAAGGTGAAAGCAAACCTCACAGACTCATACCCTGTAAAAATCTCCTAAACCATTGTCCACCTTCAAATCCAGCTTCCGACCTCACCTGTGCCATGCTATCAGTGAGACACTCAAGAATGGCAGCTGTTGTGCGTTACCTCACTGTGTCACATTTATCATACGCTTTTCAGTCTTAAATTGCATTCCCTGGCCACAAACTGTTCTTTTTATCGTAACCATATATATGGGTCTCATTTTACATCAAGCCTGGAAAATGTTGGGTCAGTGACCCGCTTTGCCTAGCACAATTGAACTAGGTTTTCAATCTCATGCCACAAAACAAAACAATAAGATTACCCACCAAGCTCTTCAAAGCATTATCACTTCAAAATCCCACCCCTGCCGTCATATGCTGGGCATTCTCACTCACACCCTGTGATAACGGAGACCTTAGAAATACCCAGAACAAGAACCAGAATTATCACACAAATCCTGAAGCTGCTGAGTTGAGATTCTCCAATTTAGGTCTGTCAATTTATGCCTTTCTGCATACGAGAATACAGGGATACACGTGGGTGATCACTGCCTGCATCACAGAACCCCTCCTTTTCCAATTCCCATCTGTAATAGTTGTAGTCTCTGGTGTTCTTGTCTATAGTTGCTGGCTGGGACCCCTGAGACCAATTAGATAAAGAGCTTTGCTGACAACACGCTGAGAAATCCCTTCTGATTCCTTCTTCTGAAAATTTGAGGAAAGAGCAGGACAAAGTTATGTTTCTCTTTTCCCCATGGGAATTTAAAGGGTTTGGTCACCATTTCTCATCTCATGTGTTTTCGTGGCAAGACACAGAAAACATACAGAAAAGTCAGGTAGCCATATGACTGATGCTACTGTGGTAAGAACACGACTCAGGAAATCAGTGGTGAATTCCAACCTCTGCTACAGACCTTCTCCACAACTTTAGCCAAGCCAGTTAGGGCCAGATACTTCAAGGTACATAGGCACCTAGTGGGATTTTTAAAAGTATCTAGGCACCTAAATCCAATTGAGGTCAATACATTTTTGGTGCGTAGGTGAAAATCCCAATAAGCACCTAAATATCTTCATTGCAGCATAGGTGCATTTGATAACCGCACTCTAAAGAGACAATTGGTGAGAAAAGGGGGGAGCCTCAGGAACCAATGAGATAATATTGGTCTGTGTGATGGACAGTGCTCTGAGCAAAACCTTCATAGTGTTGTCAAGTTTGTTTGCTAGGAATATTAGCACAGGGAAGTTTGATGGTGGTCAATGAGGTATTTAGCAGATGTTTGCCGATGTTCTTCCCAGTCATGAAGGGTAGCATGCAGAAAAGTATGAAAGTACTTCTTTGAAAAGTGGATGATGTTGGTTGTCATCATTGGCCAATTGGAGCATGGAGTCAATGTACTAACAGTGTATGAGTGATGACTGGAAGGGTGGGAATAAACCAAGGAGGGAACTTGACTGAAGAAAAGTGGCTTATGTTTGATGCAAAAGGGACTCAGTGGAAACATACAAAGCGTGTGGTGAGATTGTCAAAATGATAAGCTAGGACAGTGACCTTTGAAGCCAGAACGACTTCAGTGGAGCCAGATTTTCCCCTCACCTCCACTTGCGCCTTTGAATATATCCCTTTGCAAAATCAAAGAGGAAACCAAACATTTCTCCTGAATATACATCTCTATTTTTTAGATTATAAGCTCTATATTCATCAAGGATCCTTGCTTATTTTTTTTCTATCTAATGCCCAGTGGAAATGAGTGATGATCTCAGTTGGAGTATCTTAGAGTTACAAGAAATGCAGTGCTACTAATAATGACACATAAAGACAAAGCATGGCCGGTAAATGGTAGAAACACACAGACCAAGACAGGGTACAAGAGATGAGGTAAACAGGATATGCATAGGTCTTAGCAACTATATACCTGTATTAAGCAACAGAGAGTCCTGTGGCACCTTTAAGACTAACAGATGTATTGGAGCATAACCTTTCGTGGGTGAATGCCCACTTCGTCAGACGCATATATTAGACTCTGAGGAGTCATTCATCCCTCCTATGGGATGTGTAGATCAGGGTTACTGTATCCCATTTACAGAGCAAGTGCCTTTAGAAGAGAAAGGCAGAACAAGCACCGTTGACTGGACGCTAAAAGCCAGACAAAATGAAATTAAAAACAGATCTGGTAGAAATTTTTAAAGAGAATTATTTATTATGTAAAAAAATGCAGTTCTAGGTCAGCTAAAAGAATATAGAGTGAATTCAGAAAATAGCTGTGGCTGAAAGTAAAGAGTGTAAAACAATGTGCAAAATTCAGAACATTTTATTTCAACATTTTTGAAAAGAAACGTTTTCTATTTTTATTTTTAAATGATATTTTATCTCAAAACTTAGCTAGATATTAAACATATATCCTTTAGATCCAAGCAAACTGAATTTTGTATTTTTTTTTTCATTTCAGCAAGAATGACTCAAAAATTTCTATTTTGGGAACAAGCTACCAAGGAAATGTTGGATTCTCCTACTCTTGAAATCTTCTGATCAAGACTGGATGCCGTTCTGGAAGACGCGCTTTCAACAGACAGGTGTTACGAGGTTCAAAGCAGAACTAACTGGGTGGAATACTAAGGCTTGTGTTACCAGGAGATCAGAACTCACCTTGCAGACCTGGCCTTACAATCTATGAAGATAGGGATGAATTTCTCTCTCCGTGTCTATGTACTGCTCCTGACCCACCAAGCCCATTGGGATGCCTGACATGAATTCATTGACCAGCCAAGTTCACATCCGTCCTGCGACTTTGCGGTTTGGCATTTTCATGAGAACCTCAAACACTTAGAAAATGCTCTGCCACAGGCATCCTTCAGGGACTCTTTGATTTGTTCATTGCGGAGAGCGTAGATGTAGGGGTTAAAGAGAGGGGCCAGAAACAACACAACTTTGTCAAAGTCCTGCACATCCCGCTGTCCTGGTCGGAGGTACCTGAAGATGGAGCTACTGTACAATATCACAACAACCAGGAGGTGAGCAGAGCAGGTGGAAAAGGCCTTTTTCCTTCCTGTGGTGGACGAGATGCGCATGATAGTGGAGATGATACAGCCATAGGAAACAATAGTGACTGTTAAAGTACCAAGTAAGATAACTGTTGCTGAAAAAAATATCATTACCTCAATGTGTCCTGTGTCTATGCAGGAGAGTTGGAGCAATGCGGCTGAATCACAGTAGAAGTGGTTTATGACATTGGGGCCACAGAACGGTAACAGCACAACCATAAATGTTGGGGGAACCATTATAAGAAAACTCATCACCCAGCAGCTCAGCACTAACTGGAAGCAGACCCTGCCATTCATGATGGTGCCGTAACGCAAGGGATGGCAGATAGCCATGTAGCGGTCAAAGGACATGACAGCCCCATGGCAAAACATAGAGGCACCCAGGAAGAAGACCAACAATAACTGAAGGAAACAACCAGGGAGGGAAATAGATTTTCTCTCTGTCAGGAGGCTGTAGAGGAACCTGGGGATGATGACAGAGGTGAAGCAGATTTCCAAGAGGGCGAAGTTTCTGAGGAAGAAATACATGGGCAACTGGAGGCGATGGTCCATCAGGGAGAGGGTGACAATAATGATGTTTCCCATCACAGTCAAGAAGAAGACATCTAATAGAACCACAAACAGAATGATGTTGATGTGGTGGCTGTTGGACAGTCCCACAATGATGAATTCCACCACTGTGGTCTGGTTCTTCATTCTTGGTTCATCTGTAAAGAAAAATTAAAAACATGTCAAAAACAGAGCTGATTGGAAAGTAGGTAAAGAACGCTTAGAGGAAAAATCTGTAAATAAAAAGAACTAATCTCTTCAGTGGGAATTGGGTGCCTGTGGCGGGGCGACGACTCACCGTCGCGGCACCTCCTGCTGGTCGTCTAGGGAATTAGCTCTTCTCAGCCCGGAGCACCCTCTGCAGGCTGGTGTCCTGCCTGCCGCTGGCCCCCGTGTCCCTCCCGGACCCCGGTGCCCCTCTATGTCAGGGTCCTTCCCCCAGCAGTAACCTGCAATCTGGGTCTCCCCACCCCGGGGAACCCCCAACCTCCTATCCCCACCTTGCCACAGTGGCTACTGCCAGTCACTATCTAGGCCCCCGCTCACTGGAGCAGACTGCAGTCTACAAACCACTCCTCATCGGCAAAGGGGGTTGGACCAGCTGCCTCTGCCTATCTCTGGGCTGCCCCTCTGCAGCCCCAGTACCTTTCGTGGGACCTTAATTAGGCCTGCAGCCTGGGGTCTTGCTAGGCTGGAGCTCCCCAGCTCCCTCTGCCCTTCCCCAGCACTGCTCCACCTCAGGTACCCTGCTCAGCTCCCGGGCAGCCAGGTCCTTCTCTCTCAGGAAGCGAGAGAGGGAGTGTCTCCACCTCCTGGCCCACTGCCCTCCTATAAGGACCAGCTGGGCCCTGATTGAGCTGGCCACAGCTGCAGCTGCTTCCTTAACCAGCCCAGCATTTCCTCTGCCACAGCCTTCTCCAGGGCTGCTTTTAACCCCTGTTTACTGGGGTGGGGCAGCCACCCCACCACACTGCCTAACAAACATGGGCTCAATGAAACAATCCTGATAGAACAACTAAAAACCATTACTGATAGCTGGAGAGAGAGGGGGAGAACTGGAGAGAAAGGGAGAATTAACATTACTTCTTTTAAAAATTCATAAGTTTTACTTCAATTTTTCATACATGAAAAAGGCCAGAAGGAACCATGTGAACATCTGTTCTGACCTCCTGTATAGAAGAGAGTGAGGAACTTCCCTGAACTAGCTACTGTTAGAACCAATGTCGCTTTTTAAAAAAAACTTCCAATCTTTATTTTAAAATTTCCAGTGATGGAAAATCCATCAAGTTGTTCCAATGATTAAATACCCTCACTGTGAAAGTTTTGTTTGTTTGTTTTCTTTCAGTGATACAAATATTAAAAAGTACAGATCCAAGAATCAAACCCTGTGGGACCCCAGTAAGACCACCCACACTCAATGATGATTGCCCATATATAATTCCACTTTGAGACCATTCAGTACCCACCTTTTAGTCCATTTAATCTGTGCCATGTTAATTATGTATCATTTTAGTTTCTTAATCACAAAGTCAACAATGAAATAAAAAATAGTCCCTGTATTTAAAAAGGGGAAACAAAGAGGAGCTGTGGAATTATAGACCAGTCACCCTAACTTCTATACCTAGAAAGATACTGGAACAAATTATTCAACAATCAAGTCACAAGCATCTAGAGGATATTAGGGTGTTCAATCATAGCTTACAAATTTCTCAAGAACAAATCATGCTAAATCAATCTAATTTCCTTCTTTCATATGGTTACTGGTCTGGTGGAGAGTTGGGAAGCTGTAGATGTGATATATATTGATTTTAGTAAGGCTTCTGACACATAAGAACATAAGAACGGCCAGACTGGGTCAGACCAAAGGTCCATCTAGCCCAGCATCCTGTCTTCCGACAGTGGTCAATGCCAGATGCCCCGGAGGAAATGAACAGAACAGAGAATCATCAAGTGATCCATCCCCTGTTGCCCATTCCTTGCACATGACATTCCCATAAGCAAAATAGGGAAATGTGGTTTAGATGAAATTACTGTAAGGTGGGTGCAAAATTGGTTGAAAGGCTAAACTCACAAAGTAGCTAGCAGTGGTTCAACGTCAAAGTGGGGGAAGTATCTATTCGGGTCCCATAACCGTCTGTCCTGGGTCCAGTACAATTCAATATTTTCATTAATGGCATGGATAACAGAGTGGAGAGTCTGTTTACAAAATCTGCAGATGAAACCAACCTGGGAGAGATTCCTGGCACTTGGAAGAACAGGATTAGAAATCAAAACAACCTTGACAAATTGGAGAATTGGTATGAAATCAACAAGATGGACTTCAATCAAAACAAGTGCAAAGTTCTACACTTAGGAAGAAAAATATCAAAACTCATCTGCAAAATGGGGATTAACTGGCTAAGAGGTAGTACTGCTGAAAAGGATCTGGGTGGTATAGTGGATCACAAATGGGACATGAGTCAGCAAGGTGATGCAGTTACAAAAAAGGCAAATATCGTTCTGGGTTGTATTAACAGGAGGGTCGTATGTAAGATACGGGAGGTAATTGTCCTACTCTACTCTGCCCTGGTGGCATTTCAGCAGCAGTACTGCTTCCTGTTCTGGATTCCACACTTTGAAAAAAATGGCAACTAATTGGAGAGGATCTAGAAGAGTGACACAAAAAGGATAAAAGGCCTAGAAAACTTTAACACGAGAAAAGAGGACGGGGAACAATTGTTCTCCATATCCACTGAATGCAGGACAAGGAGAAATGGGCTGAATCGCCAAAAAGTGTGATTTAGGTTCAATATTAGGGAAAACTTTCTAACTACAAGAATAGTTAATTATGGGGATACATTACTGCAGGAGGTTGTGGAATCCCCATCATTGCCGGTTTCTAATGGCAGATTAGACAAACACCTGTCAGGCATGGCCTAGGTTTACTTAGTCCTGCTTCAGCTCTGGGGATGGACTAGATGACCACTCAAGGTCCCTTCCAACCCTACATTTTGGAGAGTCTGTCTCATTTGTACCACCTCAAATGCTTTAGCGAAGGCTAAACAGAGGACATCAACATTGTTACCTTTATAAACCAAACTTGTGATGTCACCAACAAAAAATATATCAGGTTAATTTGACAGAATCTATTTGTCATAAGCCCATGCTGATTGGACTTAATTCTTTTCCTCTCATATACTTCTATACGGATCGAGTCCCATATCAGGTGCTCCATGATTTGCCCAGCATGTATCTCAGGCTCACAGGAGTTTAATTACCTGGCTCATCCCAGTTATCCCTTCTTTTCCACCAAACAGCCGTGTGAAGAGGACATTTGGGAATTCAGGCTGCCAGCACGGTCTTGGATGTGAATTCCTTCTTGCCCACCCCACTCTGAAATCAGACACTACACCCAACAGTGATGGATAAGTATGTTGAGAGCATCTTTCTGCTAAAGGGACAGGTGGCAAGATAGACCGCTATGCTGGCACTAAAAATAACTTTCTTGGTATTCATAATCCCATAGAAGTGAATGGGAGATCCTCATTGTTCTCACCAAGTTATTTTTTCCAGCCTGTCTGCAGATTCAGGTAAACATTACAAATTAGCTTGGTAATTCCTTAGAAGCTCCTGGCTTCATTCCCTTCCATCACAGACACCCAACGCCTCCCCTTGCATTGACCAGACATGTCATTTGAATGGCTACATTTGATATCAGTTGGATCACCCTGCTTAGACCTTCAGGGTCTGGTCCAAACTTCTCCAGAGTCAATAGAGAGCTTCCCGTAGGCTCCAGTGTGGTTCGGATTGATGCTGCGAAGCTGCCCATGCAGAGGTACTTACAGAGTTGGAGACATGGAGAGTGAGGACACAAATATTCATCAGTGGGGAGGGCTTCTGTGCACATCACACACAACCTGCAGAAACTCCCTGGCTTTTCTCAAACAGGGTCCCGTGTGCGCCTCCCCAACCCCTCCCTCTTTCAATAGCTCTGCTTTTTCAACAGTATTTCTCCAGGAGTTTGAGGGAACTTATTCCTCCGAGGTGCCCACTTTGCAATAAGCCATATCAGCTATTAGCTTGGGTTTGTGGATTTTTTTACAATGGGTTTTGGGCTCCCGGATACCACTTGACCAAGACAATGAGAGAAATCTAGCATTTCCCTAATTAAATATATCCCTTAATGGGGATTCCTAAAATAATGGCAGTGGCATTGTGTCTGCTAAGGTGAAAGCAAACCTCGCAGACTCATAGCCTGTAAAAATCTCCTAACCCATTGTCCGCCTTCAAATCCAGCTTCTGACCTCACCTGTGCCATGCTATCAGTGAGACACTCAAGAATGGCAGCTGTTGTGCGTTACCTCACTGTGTCACATTTATCATACGCTTCTCAGTCTTAAATTGCACTCCCTGGCCACAAACTGTTCTTTTTATCGTAGCCATATATATGAGTCTCATTTTACATCAAGCCTGGAAAATGTTGGGTCAGTGACCCGCTTTGCCTAGCACAATTGAACTAGGTTTTCAATCTCATGCCACAAAACAAAACAATAAGATTACCCACCAAGCTCTTCAAAGCATTATCACTTCAAAATCTCACCCCTGCCGTCATATGCTGGGCATTCTCACTCACACCCTGTGATAACGGAGACCTTAGAAATACCCAGAACAAGAACCAAAATTATCACACAAATCCTGAAGCTGCTGAGTTGAGATTCTCCAATTTAGATCTGTCAATTTATGCCTTTCTGCACACGAGAATACAGGGATACACGTGGGTGATCACTGCCTGCATCACAGAACCCCTCCTTTTCCAATTCCCATCTGTAATAGTTGTAGTCTCTGATGTTTTTGTCTGTATTTGCTGGCTGGGACCCCTGAGACCAATTAGATAAAGAACTTTGCTTACAACACGCTGAGAAATCCCTTCTGAAAGAGCATGATAATGTGTTGTTTCTCTTTTCCCCAACGGGAGTTCAAAGGGTTTGGTCACCATTTCCCATCTCACGTGTTTTCATGGCAAGACACAGAAAACATACAGAAAAGTCAGGTAGCCATATGACTGATGCTACTGTGGTAAGAACACGACTCAGGAAATCAGTGTTGACTTCCAACCTCTGCCAGAGACCTTCTCCGTGACCTTGGGCAAGTCAGTTAGGGTCAGATAGTTCAAGGTATATAGGAAGCTAGTGGGATTTTTAAAAGCGTTTGAGGCATCTTCCTCCCATTGAAATCAACGAGTTTTAGGTGCCCAGGAGAAATCCCATTAGGTGCCTAAATACCTTCATTCAGACAGAAGTGGATTTGAGAACCTCACACTACAGAGATCGATGAACAGATTTTATCTCCATTTCTGAGATGGGGAACTGAGACATACAGTGAGAGAACTGGATTTTAGAAAGGACTAACACACCCATCACCCACTAAATTTCAGTGTGATGTGGGGTTCAAACCAGCTTATCCAAGAGACATACTGGTTTCTTAACCATAAGAACATCCTTTCTCTGCTTTTACACTGGGGCTATTGCACAGAAAATAATTCCTCAAAGAAATGGTAGGATAATTAAGCACAGAGTCTCAGCACAGAAATTTTGGATATGTCAAATCCAGGTCTCCAGAATGAGCCAACCGCCAGAGGACCAGCTGGCCATGGAATGGAGTTGAAGGTGTCCCAAAGAATGAAGCATATTGAGAACAGAAGCTTTATTATTCTAACACACCACATCATACAATGTCGTTTGTTTCCTTGCAAAATAGGAGGAGTAACCATGTTCCTCACACCAATACCTTGCGATTGAGCCTCCTGCGGGAGCTTTGCAGTTCATTTTCCTCTTTTTAGTCACTTCTAAAGGGGAAATTTCCTGCACGGGTACAAGGGTGAGTCCCCAAAGCATGAAGGGGAGTTCTGGCTTCAAGTTTCATTGAAGGTGAATTCCAACTGAACAACAGAAGTGACATCCTGTCCCCACTGAAGTCTCTAGAAACATTCCTACTCACTTCATAGTTTTGTATTATCTATAATGTGTATTGTGGCCATCCCAAAGAGTGCCAGTCATAAACCATGACCCCACTGTGCTAGGCGCTGTACAAACATAGACCAAAGCCATGGTCCCAGCCCAAAAGAGGATACATAGTAGAACACAATAGACAACAGGTGAAAAAAGGAGTATCACCGGTGGTATCACAATGAGATCATGATGCTGACCAACACTGTCAGTGCTCTAAGTAAAATAGCTGAGTGAGTGTTGTCAAGTTTGTTTGCTAGGAATCACAGCGAAGGGGAGTTTGGTGGAGGTCTTTGAGGTATTTAGCAGATGTTCACTGGGTGCTCTTCTGAATCAGGAGGGGTAGCATGGAGGAAAGTATGAAGGTGCTTCTTTCAAAATGTAAAGTCTGTGGTGACATTACCTCACTGACCTTGTCTCTAATATCCTGGGATCAACACAGCTACAACAACTTAGCAGAGAAATGCAGAACAAGATGCATTGGCTGGATGTTAAAGCCAGACAAAGTGAATTTAGAAACACAGCTTGGTGAAATTTGTAACATTAATAACTTACTATGTAAAAAAATGAAGTTTCAGGTCAAGAAAAATCATTTGTAAATTCTGTCTGAATTCAGAGACTAATTATGGCCAAAAAAAGGAATCATAAAAAATAATTTGAAAAATTCAAAACATATTGTTTCAAGATTTTTAAATGAAGTTCTCTCTTTTCTCTTTTCAAATATTTGTCCCAAAATTGAGCAAAATATTATAAGTATTTTCTTTAGTTCAACCCAAACTGAATTTTGTAATTTTTTAATTTCAGCAACAATAACCCAAACATTCCTTTTTTGGGAGAAAACAACCAATTAGGTGGTAGAGTCTCCATCTCTTGAAGGCTTCCAATCAAGACTGGATACCCTCCGGGGAGATATGCTTCCATTGGACACAAGTTACTAGGTTTACCACATAGCTAACTGGGTGGAATTCTAAGGCCTGTTTTATACCGAAGGTCAGACTTGATGATCAAATAGTCCGTTTTGGCCTTATATCCTATGCATCTAGCTATGGGGAGATAAATTCACTCCTATGTACTGCTCAGGACCCCCAAGTCCATTGGGAAGCCTGGTATGAACCCAATGACCATCCAGGTTCTGTGTGTACCTGCCTCTTTGTGGTTTGCAGGGCCGGCTCCAGGCACCAGCCCAGCAAGCAGGTGCTTGGGGCGGCCAACGGAGAGGGGCAGCACTCCAGCTGTTTTTGGGGCGGCAAGTCTGGGTCTTCGGGGGCGGGTCCCTTGGTCCCACTGGGAGCGAAGGACCAGCCGCCGAATTGCCGCCGAAGACTGAAGCGGCGGCTGTAGAGCTGATCGCGATCGCGGCTTTTTTTTTCTTTTTTTTTTTGCTGCTTGGGGCGGCAAAAACCCTGGAGCCGGCCCTGGTGGTTTGGGATTTTCACTAGAGCCTCACTTAGAAAATACTCTGCCGCAGACGTCCTTCAGGGCCTGTTTGACTTGTTCATTGCGGAGAGCGTAGATGTAGGGGTTAAAGAGTTGGGCCACCACAGAGAAGAAAAAGGCCACAAATTTGTCAAATTCTTGAGCACCCCGCT
Organism: Platysternon megacephalum; assembly: GCA_003942145.1. Classification (NCBI taxonomy): domain Eukaryota; kingdom Metazoa; phylum Chordata; order Testudines; family Platysternidae; genus Platysternon; species Platysternon megacephalum. The sequence goes on along the minus strand of QXTE01000368.1, from coordinate 429,678 downwards.
GACTTCTTCGGACATACCTGAAGATGGAGCTACTGTACAATATCACAACAACCAGGAGGTGAGCAGAGCAGGTGGAAAAGGCCTTTTTCCTTCCTGTGGTGGATGGGATGCGCATGATAGTACAGATGATACAGCAGTAGGAAATGATGGTGACTGTTAAAGTACCAAGTAAGATAACTGTTGCTGAAAAAAATATCATTACCTCAATGTATCCTGTGTCTATGCAGGAGAGTTGGAGCAATGCGGCTGTGTCACAATAGAAGTGGTTTATGACATTGGGGCCACAGAATGGCACCAGGACGGCCATAAAGGCTGGGGGAAACATTATAAGTAAACTCATCACCCAGCAGCCCAGCACTAACTGGAAGCAGACCCTGCCATTCATGATGGTGCCGTAACGCAAGGGATGGCAGATAGCCATGTAGCGGTCAAAGGACATCATACCCACATGGAAAAATATACAGGATCCCAGGACAAAGAACAACAACAACTGAAGAAAACAACCAGGGAGGGAAATAGATTTTCTCTCTGTCAGGAGGCTGTAGAGGAACCTGGGCATGATGACTAAGCTGAAGCAGATTTCCAAGAGGGAGAAGTTTCTGAGGAAGAAATACATGGGCGATTGGAGGCGATGGTCCACCAAGGAGAGGGTGACAACAGTGATGTTACCCATCACAGTCAAGAAGAAGACAACTGATAGAACCGCAAACAGGATGATGTTGACGTGGTGGTTGTTGGACAGTCCCACAATGATGAATTCCACCACCATGGTCTTGTTCTTCATTCTTCACTTATCTTTAAAGAAAAAATAATAACCCAATAAGGACATAAAGCTTGCAGGAAAATTATAGAAATAAAGAAAACTAATCTGTTCAGTGGGACTTGTGTGTCCGACAGACTTGGGCACTAAGAAAAAAGCCTGACAGAGCATCTAGAACCAAGCACAAGGTCTCCAAGGAGAATGATTGATAATTGGAGACAGAGAGAGAGAAAGAGAGAGAGAGAGAGAGAGAGAGAGAACTGGAGGGAATGGAAAAATTCTGACCTCCCATATAGACCAGACAAAGGAACTTTCCTGAATTAGCTACTGTTACAACTAGAGTGTAGGTTTAAAAAAAATATCCAATCTATGTTTTAAAATTTCCAGTGATGGAAAGGCTTGGAAAGTTGTTCCAAATGTTAAATATCCTCACTGTGAAAGTTTTGTTTTTGTTTTCTTCCAGGTCATTGATAAAAATAATTTAAAAGTACTGGGCCAAGAACCCATCCCTGTGGGACCCCTCTAAAAAGATCCACGCTCAATGAAGATTCACCATATAAAATACCAGTTTGAGAGTTTTCACTAAAACACTTTTTAATCTCTTCAATGTTCACTATGATAATAGTTTTTCATTCTAGTTTCTTAATCACAATGTCAAAAATCAAATCAAAAATAGTATCCGCCTTTCAAAAAGGGAAACAAAGGGGACCTGGGGAATTATAGACCAAACAGCCTAACTTTGATACTTGGAAAGATACCAGAACAAATTGTTAAATAATCAAGTTGTAAACACCTAGAAGGTAACAGGGTTTTAAGTAATAGCCAGCATAGATTTTTCAAGAACAAATCAAGCCAAACAAATCTATCTTTCTTTCCCATGGTTACTGATCTGGTGGATTATTAGGAAGCTGTAGACACAATATATATGTTGATTTTAGTAAGATGTTTGACACAGTCCCACATGGCATCCTCATAAGCAACATGGAGCAATGTGGTGTAGATGAAATTACTATAAAGTGAGTGCAAAACAAGCGGAAAGACCATACTCTAAGAGTAACTATGAATGGATCTTTGTCAAAGGGGTGGTAGCGGAGCCTTAATTCTGTCCTAGGTCTGGTACAATTCAATATTTTGTTAATGACATGGATAATGGAGGGGAGAGTATGCTTATAAAATTTGCAGATGACCCCAAGTTGGGAGATGTTGCTAGCATGGTGGAGGACAAGATAAGAAATCAGAATGACCTTGACAAATTGGAGAATTAATCTGAAATCAACAGGCTGGAATTCAATACAGACAAGTGCAAAGTACTAGAATTAGGAAGAAAAATATCAAATGCACAGCTACAAAACGGGACTAGCTGGCAAGGAGGGAGTACTGCTGGAAAGTTATAATGTCTCACAAATGGAATCTGAGACAGCAAAGTGATGCAGCTGTGAAAAAGACCAGTATCACACAGGGGTGTATTAAAAGGGGTGCTGCATGTCAGGCAAGGGAAGTGAGTTACTCAGTACTGTTGAGACCTCAGCTGGAGTTGTCAAGGTTCCCTCCCCACTCTGAACTCTGGGGTACAGATGTGGGGACCCACATGAAGACCCCCTAAGCTTATTTCTACCAGCTTAGGTTAAAAACTCCCCAAGGCACAAATTCCCCCTTATACCTTGGATTAAGTATCGCTGCCACAACCAAGTGATTTAAACAAACATTTAGGGAGGGCCACTTGGAGCCCTACCTTCCCCAAGTATCCCCCCAAGCCCCTACACCCCTTTTCCTGGGCAGGCTTGAAAATAATCCCCCAAGCCCCTACACCTCCTTTCCTCACCAATTGGCACAGGTGAACACAGACCCAAACCCTTGGATCTTAAAACAATGAAAAATCAATCAGGTTCTTAAAAGAAGAATTTTAATTAAAGAAAAGGTAAAAGAATCACCTCTGTAAAATCGGGATGGTAAGTACGTTACAGAATAAAAAAAAACCTCAAGAACATAAAGGATCTCCCCGCTAGGCAAAACCTTAAAGTTACAAAACCAGAGATAAACCTCTCTCCTCCTACAAAGGAAATCACAAGCCAAAATAAAAGTAAACTAATGCATTCCCTTATTACTACTTACTCATTCTAATTGAGTTGGATTGCTTGCCTTCCTGATCTGTCTCCGGCAAGCACACAGAACAGACAGACAAAGCCTCCCCCCTAAATTTGAAAGTATCTTCTCCCCTTATTGGTCCTTTGGGTCAGGTGTCAGCTAGGTTACCTGAGCTTCTTAACCCTTTACAGGTAAAAGAGGAATTAACCCTTTACAGGGTAAAGAGGGATTTTATGCTACCCTTAGCTGTATGTTTATGACAGGAGTGTAGTGCCAAGTTTTGCGTTCTATATTTATAGAAAATTGTGGACAAATTGGAGAGGATCCAGAGGGGTGCAACGAAAATGATGAAAGGGTTAGAATACCTGACCTATAAGGAGAGGTTAAAAAAACTAGGCATATCGAGTCCTGAGAAAAGAAGACTGAGGGGAGAGCTAAAAAGTCTTCCAAGATCTTGGCTGTGAATCACTCTTCTTGCCCACCCCAGCTGTTACAGTGACTCTCTCTCCTGTTACACTCCACCCTGAAATCAGACACTACACCCAGCAGTGCTAACTCAGAGCTTTCCAAACGTTTTGAATTTGGTGACCCCTTTCACACAGCAAGCCTCTGAGTGTGACCCCCCTTATAAATTAAACATGGGGAAGGTTAATTTAATTTAATGGGGGCTCGGAGCTGTCAGCCCCACTGAGCTGACAGTTCCTGGCCCCCATGTAACCACCTTGCGACCCCCTAAGGGGTCCTGGCCGCCAGTTTGAGAACCCCGATCTAATTTCCTCATAAAATGAATGGCAACAAGATAGACAGTTTTGCTGCCTCTGAAAATAACTTCACTTGGTTTCAAGAACTAAATGGGAGATGCTCGTGTTTCCGCAGAAGCTATTGCTTCTGGCTGCCTGCAGATTCAGCCAGAGATTGCTCTAACACGACACACTGGTTACAAACTAGGAAGGATTTTTCTTCCTAAACCCTGGTTTCATTCCTTCCCACATAGACACCCGCCTCCCCTTGCATTGAATAGAAGCATAGCTTAAATGGCTAAATTTTAAATCAGTCACATTACCCAGCTTGGACCTGCAGGGTCTGATCCAATGCTCTTCAAAGTCAATCGAGAGCCTAACACTGGCTCCAGAGGGCTCTCAGACAATGTTAAGATGCTGGTGGCTACGGAGAGGTACTTACAGAGTTGGAAAATGGAGAGTGAGGACACAAACATTCGCCCCGCATCACAAACAGAACCTGGAGAAAAGCCCTGTGTCTTTGCAGATCTGGTCCCATGCACCTCTCCAAACACTTCTTTTCTCAAAAGCTCTACTTTTTCAATAGTATTTCTCTAGGTGTTTGAATACACAGAACAAGAGGGTCTCATTTCTCAGAGATTCCCATTTTGCAATAAGCCATCTCATCCATTCGCTTGGCTTTGCAGCTAGGGGTAGCAGAATTTTTTGCAAGGACACTTGTCGTAACTTCACCACCATGTTGAAACAAATCTGATTGTTCCCACGTTAAATGTATCCCATAACAGGGATCCCTGAAGTAATGGTAGCAGCATTGCGTCTACTTGCAAACCTCAAAGATTCATACCCTGCAAAGATCTCCAAAGTCACCACATTGCGCACCTTCAAATCCATCCTCAGATCTCACCAAATGCCACGATAGCCAGGAGACACTAAAGAATGGCAGCTGTTGTGTCACCTCTGCTTATCACATCTGTCATTATTTTCTACACGTCTATCTCCCAACTATGCTGTTGATCACATCCATATATTTCTGACTCATGCTACACAGAGTGAATATTTTCAGGAGAACTCCCTTCTTTGCCTAGCACAATGGGACTGGGATCCTAAACAGCGGCCTCGATCTCGGACCACAGAACAAAACAATAATAATATTAACTGCCAGGCTCTTCAAATCGAGAGTGCTTTAAAATCCCACCCCAGCCATCCTGTTCTGTACAGCCTCACTCAGACTCGAGACCTTAAAAACACCTGCAATTGTCACAGAAATCCTGCAGCTGCTGAATCAAGAAGCTCCAATTTAGAGCTGTCTATTGATGCCTTTCTATATAACAGATTGTGAGGATAAACTTGGATGATCCCTGCCTGTCTCAAACAACCCCTCCCTTTCCAGTTCCCATTTATAACAGTTGTTCTGGTATTCTTGTCCCTCATTGCTGGCTGGGACCTCTGAGACCAATTAGCTAAGGAGTTTGCTGACAACACTGTGGGAACTCACTTCTGATCTCTTCTTCTGGAAGTTTTATTAAAGAGCATGACAATTTTATGGCTCTCTCTCCCACATGGAAAAGCCAATGGGTTCTGTCCCCAAGTCCCATCTCACTTGTTTTCGTGGCAAGATAGGGAAGAGATACAGAAAATTTGGACAGAGTTAGGTGCCCATATGACTGCTGCTCTTGTGCTGAATGGATTGGAACAAAACTCAGGAAAGCAGTGTCTAATTGCTGCTTTTGCCACTGCCCCCCTCCACAACCTCAGGCAAGTCACTTAGGGCTGGATTGTTAAAGCTATTTAGACACCTAGTGGGATTTTTCCAAGTATCTAGGCCCCTAACTCCCATTGAGATTTGGAGTACTCTCTGAAAATCCCATGAGGTGCCTAAATCGCTTCATTCCAGCGTAAGTGTCTTTGATATCCTCACACTAAGGAGATGCAGGAGTGGCTATTACCCCGTTTTGAAGCTGGAGAACGGAGACACAGAATGAGAAAGGTGGCAGTTCGGAAGCACCCAGGCACCCATCACCCCCTGAATTTCAGCGTGATGTGGGGTTCAAACTCACTCCCCTGAGAGACATGCTAGTTTCTTAAGCATAAGAACGTCCTTCCTTTGTTTCTACACTGGGGCTATTGAACAGAGAAAAGAACTCCTCAAAGTAATGGTAGGATAATTAAGCACAGACCCTCATCACAGACATTTTGGATATGTCAAATCCAGGTCTCCAGAATGACACCAAGGAACACTTGACCGTGGAATGCAGTTGACATGTCCCAAAAGAGAACAGGAGCTTTATTATTCTAACTTGCCACATCAGACAATGTCGTTTCTGTCCTTGCAAAATAACAGGAGTAACCATGTTCCTCACACCCATACCCAGGGCCGCCGGGGGGGGGGGGGGGGGGGGGGGGGGGGGAAGTGGGGCAATTTGCCCCAGGCCCCGGGCCCCGCAGGGTCCCCCACGAGAATGTCCCCCATCCCCCGGCGCCTCAGCGCGCCGCGTCCAGGAGCGGCTCTGGACAGCGCTGCAGCGGCGTGGCTCGGGCGGGGCCTGAGGTTCTTCCGCTCGGAGCCACGTGGTAAGGGGGCGGGGCTGCGAGCTGCGGTCGAGCAGCAGGAGCTCAGGCCCCGCTGGAGCCACCACGCCGCTGCAGCGCTGTCCAGGGCCGCTCCTGGACGCGGCGCGCTGAGGCTCCGGGAGAGGGGGGAGGCGGAGGTAAGCAGCATGGTAAGCCCCTCTGAGCCGCCCCCCCGACCCCCACCCAGCCCTGACCCCCAGCTCCGAGCCCAGCCCCTCTGAGCCGGGCACCCCCCTGACCCCCTCCCCCCAGCCCTGACCCCCAGCTCTGAGCCCAGCCCCTCTGAGCCGCCCCCCCGACCCCCCCCACAGCCCTGACCCCCAGCTCCGAGCCCAGCCCCTCTGAGCCGGGCACTCCCTAACCCCATCCCCCCATCCCTGACCCCCAGCTCCGAGCCCAGCCCCTCTGAGCCGGACACTCCATCCCCCCCACAGGCCTGACCCTCAGCTCTGAGCCGGGCACCCCCCGACCCAGATTCCAGCTCCCCACCCAGCCCTGGGCAACAGCAGCGCCACCCCCAGGCAGCGACAGCCCATTGGCACCAACCATCACCATCACCCAGCGACAGCCCATTATGTAACTGGAAATGTACACATCCCATTAAAGCATTTAATGTTTTTAAATAATGAATTGTGTATTTTCAAATTATTAAAAATTAATTTTTGAATGTATTTCACTGGTTATTTTTTACATTTCCAAATACATGTTACTAGAGTATTGCAATTTTTTTTTATGGAAGGGGCCCCCGAAATTGCTTTGCCCCAGGCCCCCTGAATCCTCTGGGCGGCCCTGCCCATACCTTGTGATTGAGCCTCATGTAGGACATTTTTAGTTTTTTTCCCTCCTTTCAGTCACTTCTAAAGGGGAAATTTCCTGCCCGGGTACAAGGGTGAGTCCCCAAAGCATGAAGGGGAGTTCTGGCTTCAAGTTTCATTGAAGGTGAATTCCAACTGAACAACAGAAGTGACATCCTGTCCCCACTGAAGTCTCTAAAAACATTCTTACTCACTTCATGGTTTTGTATTATCTATAATGTGTATTGTGGCCATCCCAAAGAGTGCCAGTCGTAAAGCATGACCCCACTGTGCTAGGCGCTGTACAAACATAGACCAAAGCCATGGTCCCAGCTCAAAAGAGGATACAGAGTATAACACAAGAGACAACAGGTGAAAAAAGAGGGGAGCATCAGGAACCAATGAGATAATGTTGGTCAGCCTGATGGACAGTGCTCTAAGCAAAACAGCTCCCTGAGTGTAGTCAAGTTTGTTTGCTAGGAATCACAGCGAAGTGGAGTTCAATAGGAGGTCAATGAGGTATTTAGCAGATGTTTACCAGCTTTCTTCCCAGTCATGAGGGGTAGCATGGAGGAAAGTCTGAAGGTGCTTCTTTAAAAATTTAAAGCTCAGTGATGTAATCTGGCATCATTGGCCAATTGGAGGTTGTTGTCAATGTACGAGTAGTGTATGAGCGATGACTGTAAGTGTGGGAATAAACCATGGAGGGAACTTAACTGAAGGAAAGTGGCTCATATTTCATGGGATGTCAAACCCAGTGGAGGCATAGAAAGGGTGTGATGAGATTGTCAAAATGACAAGCTGGGTAAATGACCTTTGAAGCAAGAATGACTTCAGTGGAGCGAGATTGTCCCCTCACCTCTATTTGCGCCTTTGAATATATCACTTTGCAAAAGCAAAGAGGAAACCAAACATCTCTCCGTAATAGTCATCTCTATTCATTAGATTATAAAATCAACATTGACATGGGTTCTCATAATGCCCAGTGGAAATGGATGCTGATCTCAGTTTGAGTATCTAAGAGTTACAAGAAATGCAGTGCTGCTACTGATCATTTGTAAAGACATGGCATGACAGGGAATTGGTACAAACAAGCAGCCAAGACAGGGTACGAGAGACGAGGTAACAAATACAACAGGATGTGCTCAGATCTTAGCAACTAAGTAGCTATTTCAGACTCTGTGAGGAGCCATTCATCCCTCCTGTGGGGTTGAATATTTAATGAGGGGTGTTCGTCGTATCCCTTTTAGAGAGCAAGAGGGAGACCCGATGAAGAGCTCTGAGTCGCTCGAAAGCGTGTATCTCTCACCAACAGAAGTTGGTGCAGTAAAAGACATTACCTCACCCACCTGGTCTCTAATATCCTGGGACCAGCACAGCTACAACAACTTAGCAGAGAAAGGCAGAACAAGATAAATTGGCTGGACATAAAAGCCAGCAAATCTGAAATTAGAAACGGACCTGTATGAAATTTTTCAGATGAATAATTAATCAGTAAAAAAATCCAGTTGCAAGTCAAGGAAAAGCATTTGTGATTTCAGTCTGAATAGTTTTGGCCAAAAATTAAGAAGATTGCAAAAATAATTTGAAAAATTCAAAATATTTTGTTTCACGATTTTTGACATATGAGGTTTTCTTTTTTCCCCTTTTCAAATAATATATTGTCCCAAAATTGAGTGCATCTCTATATATAGTTCAACCCAAAATAAATTTTGTAATTTTTTAATTTCAGCAAGAATAACCCCAAACATTTTTTTTTAGAACAAACAACCAAGGAGGTGGTAGACTCCCCATCTCTTGCAGGATTCCATTGAAGACTGAATTCCCTACAGGAAAACATGCTTTCGTGAGGCACAAGTTACTAGGTTTACCACATAGCTAACTGGGTGGAATTCTAAGGCCTGTTTTATACCGAAGGTCAGACTTGATGATCAAAGAGTCCGTTTTGGCCTTATATCCTATGCATCTAGCTATGGGGAAATAAATTCACTCCTATGTACTGCTCAGGACCCCCAAGTCCATTGGGGAGCCTGGCATGAACCCAATGACCATCCAGGTTCTGTGCGTGCCTGCCTCTTTGTGGTTTGGGATTTTCATGAGAGCCTCACTTAGAAAATACTCTGCCGCAGACGTCTTTCAGGGCCTGTTTGACTTGTTCATTGCGGAGAGCGTAGATGTAGGGGTTAAAGAGTTGGGCCACCACAGAGAAGAAAAAGGCCACAAATTTGTCAAATTCTTGCGCTCCCCGCTGACTTCTTCGGACATACCTGAAGATGGAGCTACTGTACAATATCACAACAACCAGGAGGTGAGCGGAGCAGGTGGAAAAGGCCTTTTTCCTTCCTGTGGTGGATGGGATGCGCATGATAGTGGAGATGATACATCCATAGGAAATTATAGTGACTGTGAAATTTCCAAGTATGAGAAGTGAAGTTGAAAGCAAAAGCATTACCTCAATGTGTCCTGTGTCTATGCAGGAGAGTTGGAGCAATGCGGCTGTATCGCAATAAAAGTGGTTTATAACATTGGGGCCACAGAATGGCACCAGGACGGCCATAAAGGCTGGGGGAAACATTATAAGTAAACTCATCACCCAGCAGCCCAGCACTAACTGGAAGCAGACCCTACCATTCATGATGGTGCCGTAATGCAAGGGATGGCAGATAGCCATGTAGCGGTCAAAGGACATCATACCCACATGGAAAAATATACAGGATCCCAGGACAAAGAACAACAACAACTGAAGAAAACAACCAGGGAGGGAAATAGATTTTATCTCTGTGAGTAGGCTGTAGAGGAACCTGGGCATGATGACTAAGCTGAAGCAGATTTCCAAGAGGGAGAAGTTTCTGAGGAAGAAATACATGGGCGATTGGAGGCGATGGTCCACCAAGGAGAGGGTGACAACAGTGACGTTACCCATCACAGTCAAGAAGAAGACAACTGATAGAACCGCAAACAGGATGATGTTGACATGGTGATTGTTGGACAGTCCCACAATGATGAATTCCACCACCATGGTCTGGTTCTTCATTCTTCACTCATCTTTAAAGAAAAAATAAACCATGTCAAAACCAGCGCCGACAGGCCAATAAGGACAGAACGGCTGCAGGAAAATTCTACACATAAATAGAATCTCTTTAATAATTTCTTTGAAAAAGTCATACGTTTTACCACAATTTATCATTGATTTTTAAGGACAGAAGGCACCAGTATGATCACCTGTTCTGACTTCCTATATAGAATGGACCAAGGAACGTCTCTGAATTAAACATCCAACATTAAAAAAACATCTAATATTGGTTTTATAATTTCCATGGAAAATCCACTGCAAGGCTTGGAAAGTTGTTCCAAATGTTAAATATCTTTTCTGTGAAAGTTTGGTTTTTGTTTTCTTCTAGGTCACTGATAAAAATAATTTAAAAGTACTGGGCCAAGAACCCATCCCTGTGGGACCCCTCTAAAAACACTCATGCTGAATGATGATTGCCCATATAGAATTCCACTTTTCAGTTAGACGTATTTTAAATCTCTTCAGTTTGCACCACGTTAATTGTGTATCATTCTAGTTTCTTAATCACAATGTAAAAAATCAAATAAAAAATAGTACCTGCCTTAAAAAAGGGGAAAACAAGGGTATCTGCGGAATTATAGACCAAACAGCCTAACTTTGATACTTGGAAAGATACCGGAACAAATTATTAAACAATCAAGTTGTAAGCGCCTAGAGGATAACAGGGTTTTAAGTAATAGCCAACAAGTGCAAAGTACTAGACTTAGGAAGAAAAATATCAAATACACAGCTACAAAATGGGACTAGCTGGCAAGTAAGTAGTACTGCTGGAAAGGACCTTGGGATTATCTTGCCACACAAATGGAATCTCTGTCAGCAATGTGATGCTGTTGGGAAAAGGCCAATATCATACTGGGGTGTATTAACAGGACTGTTGTATGTAAGACACAGGAGGTAAGTGACTCAATACTGGTGAGACGTCAGCTGGAGTGTACTGTCCAGTTGTGTAGTCCACACTTAAATAAAGTTGTGGACAAATTGGAGAAGGTCCACAAGAGTGCAACAAAAATGATGAAAGGGTTAGAATACAGCCTAGGTATATTTGTCCTGCCTCAGCACAGGAGGGATGGAAAAGATGACCTTTCAAGTTCCCTTCCAACCTGACATTTCTATGGTTCTGTACCATTCTGTATCACATCAAATGCCTTACAGAAGTCTAAGCATATTGCATCAGCATTATTACCATCATCAAACAAACTTGTAATGACATGAAACAAAGCTCTCAGGTTAGCTGGGCTGAATGTACGTCCATGAGCCCACGCTGACTGGAATTAATTCTGTTACCCGCCTCTATTTGTATGTGAATCGAGTCCCAAATCTGCCAATTTTATCCCTGGTCAATGTCAGGCTCACGGGAGTTTAATTACCTGGCTCATCCCATTTTCTCCTGCTTTTCCACCAGACCTACAAGTGAATAGGGTAGTTGCAATGTTAAGAACATAAGAACGGCCATACTGGGTCAGACCAATGGTCCATCTAACCCAGTATCCTGTCTTCCGACATTGGCCAATGCCAGGTGCTCCAAAGGGAATGGACAGAGCAGGTAATCATCAAGTGATGTTAGGTTGACAAGATCTTGGATGTGAATCCTTCTTGCCCACCCCACACTACCTATGACAGAGACTCTCTCTTCTGTTACACCCCACCCTGAAATCAGACATGGCAACCATCAGTGCTGGATATGTATTTTCTCTAACTTCCTGATAAAGTGACTGGCAGCAAGATAAATTGTTTTCCTGCCACTAAAAAAATAACTTCATTGGGTTTCAAAGTTGTATAGAAGTCAATGGCAGATGCTCATGTTCTGGGCAAGCTGCTGCTTCTGGCTGCCTGCAGATTCAGCTGGACATTGCTCTAACACAACATATTGGTTACAAACTAGGAAGGATTTTCCTTCCTAAACTCTGGTTTCATTCCCTTCCCACATAGACACCCGCCTCCCCTTGTATTGAATAGAAGCATAGCTTGAATGGCTAAATTTTAAATCAGTCACATTACCCAGCTTGGACCTGCAGGGTCTGATCCAATGCTCTTCAAAGTCAATTGAGAGCCTAACACTGGCTCCAGAAGGCTCTCAGACAATGTTAAGATGCTGGTGGCTACGGAGAGGTACTTACAGAGTTGGAAAATGGAGAGTGAGGACACAACCATTCGTCTGCAGAGATGGCTGCTCCCCGCATCACAAACAGAACCTGGAGAAAAGCCCTGTGTCTTTGCAGATCTGGTCCCGTGCACCTCTCCAAACACTTATTTTCTCAAAAGCTCTACTTTTTGAACAGTATTTCTCTAGGAGTTTGAATACACAGTATAAGAAGGTCTCTTATTTCTCAGAGATTCCCATTTTGCAATTAGCCATCTCATCCATTCACTTGGCTTTGCAGCTAGGGGTAGCAGAATTTTTTGCAAGGACACTTGTCGTAACTTCACCACCACGATGAAACAAATCTGATTGTTCCCACGTTAAATGTATCCCATAACAGGGATCCCTGAAGTAATGGTAGTGGCATTGCGTCTACTTGCAAACCTCAAAGATTCAAACCCTGCAAAGATTTCCAAAGTCACCACATTGCGCACCTTCAAATCCATCCTCAGATCTCACCAAATGCCACGATAGCCAGGAGACACTAAAGAATGGCAGCTGTTGTGTCACCTCTGCTCATCACATTTGTCATTATTTTCTACAAGTCTATCTCCCAACTATGCTGTTGATCACATCCATATATTTCTGACTCATGCTACACAGAGTGAATATTTTTGGGAGAGCTCCCTTCTTTGCCTAGCACAATGGGACTGGAATCCTAAACAGGGGCCTCGATCTCGGACCACAGAACAAAACAATAATAATATTAACTGCCAGGCTCTTCAAATCGAGAGTGCTTTAAAATCCCACCCCAGCAATCCTGTTCTGTACAGCCTCACTCAGACTCTGACTATGGAGATCTTAGAAACACCTGCAATTGTCACAGAAATCCTACAGCTGCTGAATCAAGATGCTCCAATTTGGCCCTGTCTATCTATGCCATTCTATATAACAGAACATGAGGATAAACCTGGGCTATATTAAACAACCCCTCCCTTTTGTGTTCTCATTTATAATAGTTGTCATGTCTGGTATTCTTGTCCCTCATTTTTGTCTGGGACCCCTGAGGCCAATTAGCTAATGAGCTTTGCTGACAACACTGTGGGGACACACTTCTGCTCCCTTCTTCTAAAAATTTTAGAAAAGAGCAGGTTGATGTTATCTTTCTTCGTTCCCCAGGGAGAAGCCAATGGGTTCTGTGTCTCCATGTGCCAACTCACTCAACAGAGGCTAGGGACACCATTCCTGCCCAGCCTGACTAATTGCAATTGATGGACCTAACCTTAGGCTTGGCCACAGATGTCCCTCAGACCCTGTTTGTCTTGTTCTTTGTGGCGAGCGTAAATGTAGGGGATAAACAGCGAGGCCAACACAGTACAGAAAAGACACAACTTTGTCAAAGTCCTGAGTCCCCCGCTGACCTGGTCGGATGTACCCGAAGATGGCGCTGCTCTACAATATCACAACAACCAGCAGGTGAGCGGAGCAGGTGGAAAAGGCCTTTTTCCTTCCTGTGGTGGATGGGATCTGCATGATAGTACAGATGATACAGCCATAGGAAATTATGGTGACTGTTAAAGTGCCAGGTAAGACCACTACAGCTGCAACCAAGAGCATTACCTCAATGTGTCCCTGCAGGAGAGTTGGAGCAATGCGGCTGTGTCTCAGTTGAAGTGATTTATGACATTGGGGCCACAGAAAGGCAAGAACACAACCATAAATGTTGGAGGAAAGATTAAGAGATAACTCATCACCCAGCAGCTCAGCACTAACTGGAAGCAGACCCTGCCATTCATGATGGTGCCGTAACGCAAGGGACGGCAGATAGCCATGTAGCGGTCAAAGGACATGACAACACCCATGGCAAAACACAGAGGCACCCAGGAGGAAGAACAACAACAGCTGAAGGAAACAACCAGGGAGGGGAATAGATTTTCTCTCTGTCAGGAGGCTGTAGAGGAACCTGGGCATGATGATGTAGGTGAAACAGATTTCCAAGAGGCAGAAGTTCCTGAGGAAGAAATACATGGGGGATTGGAGGCGATGGTCCCTGAGGGTGAGGGTGACAACAATGATGTTTCCCATTATGGACAATAGGAAGACAACTAATAGAACCACACACAGGATGATGTTTAAATGGCGGTTGCTGGACAGGCCCAAGAGGATGAACTTCTCCACAGTGGTCTGATTCTTCATTTTTGGCTCATCTTTAAAGAATAATAATACAAACATCAAAACCAGAGTGGATAGCACCATGAGGACAGAATACTCTCAGGGGAAACTCCATGTCTAAATAGAAAAAATCTCTTCAATGGGAGGTGGGTGCCCAACAGACTTGGGTTCTATGAAAAGATCCTGACAGAGAAATTAGAACCGAGCAGAGGATCTCAGAGTGAAAATCACTATTTTGTGAAAATTTAAATCAATATCAATATGAAAAAAATGCTAAAAAAGATACTTTGATATTTTCGGTCAAAATTATTTAAAAAAATGAAAGTTGAATTCTGCCAAGCTTCCTTATAGAGCAGCTAAAGAATGGGCTGGAAAATATTGGGGAGGGAATCGAATGGTTAATCGTGCATGCCTTTAGAAATGGAGGTTCTCTGTCAGCGCAACAGCTGTTCCTGCAGGGCTAGTCTAATCTAATGAAGTCCACAGTCACCTCCACATGAGCTCACCTCTGCGCTCACTGTGGTGAAAGGTGCATTTATCTTTTACTTCATGGTATCTCACTTGTGGGAGCTGTGGCCCAAGGCTTTGAGTTCTAGCCGTTGTGGTGGCACATCTGTGTTCAGTTCTTCCTCCAGGCAGAGTGGACACTTGACTCCCAATTTCCCACGGCCCAAATGAGGACTCTAACCACTGGGAGATGGGGGGGCTCCACCATCTCCCCTTTTTTCTTGAAGATCCTATCGAAATTTCATTTGCTTTTCATAAAAAAGCAGCTAAAATGCCCCAAATCAAAATGAAACAATTTGTTCTACCCAAAATGACTTTAAAAAATGTTTTAAAAACAGAACAAAACAAAACACCCCACATCAGTTTAAAAAAGAATAACGTGGTGTGTGCCAATAAAATATTCTAGCTGGAGTATAAAGACACTGGGGACCTTAGATCATCTAGTCTCACCTCCTGTACAAAACAGGGCAGAGAATTTAATCTGGTTATTCATGTCCTGCGCCCAATACAATAATCATGTGAAGAGAGAGAATCTATTGCTTGTCTTCATAATTTGTTCAATGATTGGTTGGTAGATAGATATCACATTAGCAGGTTAATTCCATAAATCAAGGTTAATACCATAAATCCCCAAACGTCAGTCTGAAATCCGATCTCTTTAATTCAGGCTCTTATACAGGGTAAATGTGATCTGCCCCATTAATGAGAAAATTAAACCTAATTCTCCCTGGCTGAAATATTGTCAGGTACATTCTAGATGTACATAATTGAAGTATAATCAATTGCTCATTGCCACATTAAATTAATTACACCCATCGGTAACCTGCAGCTGTTTCATTGTTGTAGGATGGGTTGTTCCTGAGCATCTCGGAATGACTGCAATCTTTTTTTTGTGCTCACGTGATAATAATTCAGCTTCCCCTTTTCTTTACAGTATATCTAGCTCTTTTTATCATCCCCATCACCGTGGCATCTAATCATCTCTCATTAAAACAAAGCCCCCTGTGAGATAGGACAGTATCATTACTCCCATTTTCCAGAATGGAACTGAGACACCGAAAGATAAAAGCTGGAGTTTTCATAGAGGACTAAGGGAGTTAAGCAACCAAATCCCATTGAATTTTTAGGGTTTTAGGCTTAAATTCCTTAGACACCTTTGATAATTCCATCCTATATGCGTAGTACAGTGAGAGTGGGTAATAAAATGTGAGTTTCACCCACTGCAAATTTTTACCCCCACCCTTAGGTAAGCTGTTTCCCTTAAGGGATTTGGATGTCCAATGCCCTTTAATTGTAATGGGAATTGAGTGTCCCATTTCTTTAGGCAGCTTTGACCCTGTCAGACTAATTGTTCATAAAGCAGAATCACAATATTGATGACAGGAGCAACTCAAATAATTTGGGGTTTACTAGAAAGAATACTTTTATTATATCACACAATTGCTTTATTCATTATCAAAAAACATCACAAAGAGACACTGAATGGAGAGTCATAACAGAACAAAGCACATTTAGGACACACAAACAGTTGTAAGAACCAACTTTTAACCAAGTAACAGAAAATGACCAGTTCATAAGGCTTTTTTTTTTTTTTACAAAAAAAATCACCAATTGCCATCAGTTTGACAGACACACTAGTTATTTCTATGGTACCATCATGATGATGTCTACCTTCCAAGCAATCATTAATGTCTTTACTCTTACAAGCCCCCACTGAGTAAGAAAAACCAAATTAATTACAAATTAATTAGATGAAGAATTGAGACATAGGGACACTAAATTGCTTTGTGACAGGTTTGGTCACAGAGATCTTCTTGGGACTGTCACCTGATGTGCTGAAATTACCTTTGAGCCCATTTTCCCTACCAGCTTGGGACTCCAGAACCCTGCCTTGTTGAGCCAGAGATGCTAGCCTGCTGCAACACAGACCCATAATTTAACTAAAAACAGCTGAGCAGGTTACCTGTCTCCAGCACCCAGACACCTAGCTCTGAATGGGATCCAAACCCCAAATAAATCCATTTTACTCTATATAAAGCTTATACAGGGTAAATTCGTAAATTGTTCACCCTCTATATCACTGATAGAGAGATATGCACAGCTGTTTGCTCCCCCAGGTATTAATCACTTACTCTGGGTTTATTAATAAACAAAAATGATTTTATTAAGTATCAAAAGTAGGATTTAAGTGGTTTCAAGTAATAGCAGCCAGAACAAAGTAAGTTACAAAGCAAAATAAAACAAAACACTCAAGTCTAAGCCTAATACATTAAGAAACTGATTACAGTTTCTCCACCGTGATGCACGTCAACCCTCAGAGATGTTCCAATAAGCTTCTTTCACAGACTAGACTCCTTCTTAGTCTGGACCCAATCCTTTCCCCTGGTACAGTCTTTGTTAGATCCAGTAGACATCTCAGGTGCTAAGCAGGGGTTTTCTCATGACTGGCAGCCTCCTTTGTCCTGCTCCACCCCCTTTTATAGCTTTGGCACAAGGTGGGAATCTTTTGTCTGTGCTTGTCCCCACCACCACCTCATCAGTAGAAAAGTACAAGGATTAAGATGGATTCCAGTATCATATGACATGGTCACATATCACTGTAAGACCCTTAGTCTCCATTCTTCCTGGGTTGGCCCACAAATACACTGGAAGGTTTGCAGATAAATAAACCATATACAACCAATTGTCCTAGTGAATTGGAGCCATCAAGATTCTAAACCGCCATTAATGGTCCACACTTTGCTTAAGTACAATAGGACCTCAGAGTTATACTTCATATTTCTAGCTTCAGATACAAGAATGATACATGCATACAAATAGGAGGAATATATTCTGTAGGTTATAACCTTTGTTATGATACCTTACAAGAGACCTTTTTCATAAAGCGTATTCCAGTTACATCATATTCACACTCCTAAGCATATTTCCATAAAACATATGGAGTGCAACATCACAGGCTTGTTAAAAGTGAGACAGGGAGAGTAAAGCAAAGAACTGATCCAGGAACTCCAGAAGGCAATGGCTTCTATATTAAGAATTTTTGTTCTGCTGCTCAGCACCATCATAAAATATCAGGAATGGGGTTGGGATTTTCAAAGGGACCCGTTGAAACTAGGTACCCAAATCCCATTCAATTTCAACAGCAGCTGGGAAACACTCTCCCTTAGAGTCATTTGAAAATAAGAGTCTAAAATATGAAATGCCTCATATTACCCATATAATATAATTACCCATAATTATTACCCATAAAATATAATACCTCATATTACCCATACCCTCAGGTGTACTATAGATGGGTATCTAGATGTATGTAGATAGATGGGTATCTATGGGGATGGATTGATAGATAGATAGATAGATAGATAGATAGATAGATAGATAGATAGATAGATAGATAGCTAGATAGGGGGATGGATCGGCAGATAGATAGATAGATAGATAGATAGATAGATAGATAGATAGATAGATAGATAGGGGGATGGATTGGTAGATAGATAGATAGGTGTCTGTGGTGATGGATGGGTTGATATATTAGATAGATAGGAATTATTTGCTCTTTAATATAGTTCTCTCTCCAATCTCCAGGCTTTCGCCTTCCACACACCATTAAATATTGAGGTCTTTACAAAACACTGCACTCTGGCCAACGGCCTTCCTCACTGCCTCCTGAACTTGCCTGTTCCTCAGGCTGTATATGAAGGGGTTGAGCAGAGGGGACACCACCGTGTTGAGAACTGCCACAGCCTTGCTGAAGTCCAGCCCGCCACTCCACATAGGTTTGACATACATGAAGATGCAACTCCCGTAGGTGATGGAGACCACGGTGATGTGAGAGGTGCAGGTGGAGAAAGCTTTCTGCCTCCCCTGGGCAGATGGGACGTGCATCACGGTGGAGATGATCTTGATGTAGGACACAAGGGTGATCGCTAGAGTGCCCAGCACTGAAAGCAGAGCTGTGATGAAGCCCATGCACTGTATGAGCCGTGTGTCTGCACAGGCAAGCTTAATCAATGGTGTGCTATCACAGAAGAAATGGTTAATCACATTCGGGCCACAGAAAGGCAACTGGAACAGTACAATCATCGGAGCAATAATAAACAATATGCCTCCAATCCAGGAGCCCAACGCCAAGAGAGTGCAGACTTGACTGCTCATGATGGCTGTGTATCGTAGAGGGTTGCAGATGGCCACGTATCTATCAAAGGACATGACTGCTAACAGAAGGAACTCGGTGGTACCCAGGATAAAATAGAGAACGGATTGAGCAAAACACCCAATTAAAGAAATGGTTTGACCGCCTAATGCCATGTTGGCCAATGCTTTTGGGATGATAACAGAGGTGAAGCTGATTTCCAGGAGGGAGAAGTTCCGGAGGAAGTAGTACATGGGGGTTTGGAGACGCCGGTCCACCAGGGTGATAGTGATGATAAGAATGTTGCCCGCGATGGTAAAGAGATAAGCAACTAGGAGCACCAGACAAATCAGGAGCTGTAGGCGGCGGTCATTGGTGAAACCCAAGAGGATGAACTCCATCACCGCGGTTTGGTTCTCCATCCTTCAACATACAAAAGCAGTTCAAGAACAGTGAATAGCACAATACGGAAGAGGGAGCAGTCACAAGCCTACATCCCCAAGACCTCATTCCCCAAACCTGCCTTCCATCTGAATCTCTAGGGGCTTCTCTCAGTCCCCGTGTCTCTGAGTGAGTCTCCAATGTCCAGTATGAGTCCTGGGCCTTGTTCGGGAATTGTCACTGGAAGTCAGACTCCGGGAAAATGTTAAACTCCTTGGGGAAGGACCTAGCACAGACTCTCTAGCCTCTAGGAACTTCTGTAATAATAAAACGAATGGAACTGGTCTTAATTATAATAATGGAGAAACTGAGCTTCAATCGATAGAGAATATATATCTATAGTTATATCTCTTTTCTCATAATGGAATGGGACAAGTAGAACATCTGTTAAGTTTTTACGTTCCTCAGGGCAGACACGGTCCTTTTGAAATACATATATATGGAGTTACCCACAGGCTGATGTCTAATTGGGGGAACAGCATCTGAGGTAATATATGGGCAACATTTTCGAAGGAGCCTAAAGGAGCTAGGCACCCTAACCTTGATGATTTTCAAACCAAGAAATAAATTCATAACAAGAATTGTTGGGGTTTTTTTTAATGCAAAGCTCAAAAATGTGGAGAGATTGCTGCCCATCATGCTGCCCAATGTTGCCTCATTGTTTCCTTGTGCTCCCATGTCTGGCTGTATCTGTTTGTCAGTCTCTTGTCTTAGAATTGTAGGACTGGCAGGGACCTTGAAAGATCATCTAGTCCAGTTTCCTGCACTCATGGCAGGCAGGGCCGGCTCCAGGCACCAGCTTAGCAAGCAGGTGCTTGGGGCGGCCACTCGGGAGAGGGGCGGCATGTCCAAGTATTCGGCGGCAATTCGGCGGAGGGTCCCTCACTCCCGCTCGGAGCGAAGGACCAGCCACCAAATTGCCACCGCAGATTGCGATCGCGGTTTTTTTTTTTTTTTTTTTGGCTGCCTGGGGCGGCAAAAACCCTGGAGCCGGCGCTGATGGCAGGATACGTATTATCTAGAACATCCCTGTGTTTACATAACCTGCTCTTTAAAATCTCCAATGATGAAGATTCCACAACCTCCCTGGGCAATTTATTCAAGTGCTTAACCACCCTGACAGTTAGGAAGTGTTTCCTAATGTCCAACCTAAACCTCCCTTCTTGCAATTTAAGCCCATTGCTTCTTCTCCTCTCCTCAGAGGTTAAGGAGAACAAATTTTCTCCATCCTCCTTGTAACAACCTTTTATGTAGTTGAAAACTGTTATTATGTACCCTCTCAGTCTTCTATTCTCCAGACTAAACAAATTCAGTTTTTTCAAACTTCCCTCCTAGGTCATGTTTTCTAGACCTTTAATCATTTTTGTTGCTCTTCTCTGGACTTTCTCCAATTTGTCCACATCTTTCCTGAAATGTGGCACCCAGAACAGGACACAATACTCCAGTTGAGGCTTAATCAGCGCGGAGTAGAGCGGAAGAATTACTTCTCATGTCTTGCTTACAACATTCCTGCTAATACATCCCAGAATAATGTTTGCTTTTTTTGCAACATTGTTACACCGTTGACTTATATTTAGCTTGTGATCCAGAATGACCCCCAGATCCCTTTCCGCAGTGCTCCTTCCTAGGCCATTTCCCATTTTGTACTGTGAGCTGTTTAGGAGGAGGACCCTGTTTTTGTTCTGTGTTTGTACAGCCCAACGGGGTCCTGTTCCATGACTGGGGCTCATAGGTGCTACCTCAATACAATTGATATGTCAGAATAATAACAATTGGCCTGTGGAACTCACTGACACAAGATGTCATTGAGGCTCAGAGTTTAGTTTAACAGGCTTAATAAAAGGCTTCAATATTTACATTAATACAAAGAACACCCCATGCACATCCATCGGAGAGGATGTTTTCAACTAGTTTGAAAGTACTATAAATCCTATTGCTTCAGGGGATAAGCCAACTTCATTGACTCATTTATTGCAGGACCAGGGTTTTGGCCACCTGTGTGTTCTATCTAGGGACAGTCCCGATATTCAGGGCTTTGTCTTATATAGGCTCCTATCACCCCCACTCCCTGTTCTGATTTTTCACACTTGCTATCTGGTCACCTGAGGTCTATCAGTCCCTAAACTTGGGCTTGTCACAGTTCAGGGAAACTGCACCTGTATTCCCCGTAAATAGTCCAGTGAATGCACCCACTCTAGGCTCCCAGCTTTTCAGCTGTCACTTTTCTTGGGCAGAGACCCACGACTCTCACCTTCCTGTCTGGGTTTTTTCCAGGCTGCATAGTGCCCTGCAGACACTGTGAATTCCCCAGCAAGTCAGACTGCCTCAGCAGGTCGGCTTTGTCTTCTCCTCAGAGCCTATCCACAGTGTAGCCATCCATAGGTGTAAGCTATCACCTCGTCCTGTCTAAGCAAGCACATTTATTCTTAAAGTGAAAACATTAAAACATTAACATTACAGAGAAAACGTTAAACCAATAAAAGACCCTGCACGTATGCTAAGAAGCGGTAATCAGCCAGCCAGCATTCCCCTCCCAGGGCGAAGTTTCCAAAGGGCGCGTCTTTGCATAACTGGTAATTTGCATTCATCTCCTCCCAAGATATTTCCTAGGAGCCCCACTTTACTCTGTTTGTCCAGCACATTGTTTAAAATAGTCTTTTTATGCTCATAACACTTCTTCAGGGTCACGCCGGCCAGGGAGCCCCATGAGAGACGGTATTCACAATCCCACAGTCACAGATAAACTTTGCATTTTTAATACACTGGACCCCAAAGATACTTAAACTTAATCCAGTTAGGTTTGTTCAGGAAATGACCATTCTCTTCAGAAGCTCTGCTGTCTTTTTTATCATGGAGTATTTTCTTTGCACTGGTTCAGACAACATGAGCAGGAGGATGTGTCCTTCCTCCTAGAACATTAAATACATGTAGCTACATGAATGTGAGTCATAGACACACATACTCACCATTCAGGGGGTGGACGGATGGATGGTTCTGGGACAGAATTCCTTCATACTTTGGGGATTGTGGTATTGTCTTCTTCGTGGGGGTGGGGGTGGTGGTCACAAAATCTCTATGAAATGTTTTCAGGGTTAGGGTTAGGGTTAGGGTTAGGGTTAGGAAGTATCCCCAGGCTAGGACAATCTCCTCTGACAAGGTTTCCTTGTTAACAATTAATTGTGTGACGTCTCCGAAGACACTACAAACCTGATTCTTCAACTCTGCAGATTCCTATGACCTGGAGACACATCAGGTGCTGCCTCTTATAACCCTACACAGCAGTGGTTTTCAACTTGTGGACTGCAGACCCCTGGGGATCTTCAGACTGGAAATCTTAGATATAAAGTGGCCCACACCTGCATACAAAATCTTTTAGGAGTTTGCAAATGAACAAAGGCTGAAAACCAACTGCTGTGCACAGAGAGCGGCACCATTTATCTTGCTTTAGCCAGGAGGCTCTCTCGATCCCTCGGTGTCATTGCACTTGAAGACAATGCAGGGTTCCTCTATGCTAGCAAACAGTTCCTGCTTCACTCACTAGGAATATATAACATTTGGGATCACCAGCATTATTCCCATTGGTCATTAGTAGGCTCCCAGGAGACAACCCAGCTGGCAAATCGGCGGAGATCCCAAGTGTGTGTCATTGTTGTGTGAGAACGAATCAATCCATTCTTTATCTTAGTTTATTTCCAATTCCTCTCTGGCCCAGCTGGACATGTAGTTCACCATCAGTCAGAGGTTCTTTGGGAGATAGAATGATTGTCACAGAACTAGCATTCCATGGTGTTTGGAGACAAAGGAATTTGCAGGGGGTTGGATGATCTGCCTTTGAAGACAGGGAGAGGGAGGTGCAGAGACAAAGGGGAAGCAGACTATGCCCCAGTACTAGAAGAGGGGATATCTGGATAAACTGAGCCTACCTAATCTTTAGATAGGGCAAATATGCACACAGGTTCTTTATTTTTCTCATGCTTTGATTCCTATACGAACATAAGAACGGCCATACTGGGCAGACCAATGGTCCATCTAGCACAGTATCTTGTCTTCTTGCATTGGCCAGTGCCCGGCATTTCAGAGAGAATGAATAGAGCAGGGCAATTAATGAGTGCTCAAATCACACTTGGTTTTGAAAAGGCTGATTTCTGCCACTGGGTTCATGTCAGAGCTCCTGAAGGGACATCTGGCAGGGCAGCCAAATCCCGTTGGTCCTTCTGAGTAAACCCTGTCGATACACAGGGACCTGTAGGGGCCCAGTCTCAGAGCGATAGAATTATGAGATGCCACCTCAGTGATGTGAAGCCAACTTTAGTTCTTATGTCCTTCATGACCTCTGCAGGTTCAGGTTTTTTGTTTGGTTGGTTTTTCCCGTTTCTCCAAATAATGAACCTTGAATTTCGTTATTTATCTGCTATTTCCATCTCAGGCATGTAGTTACAGATGTTTCGTTTCCTTATGTGTTTATATTTCCTATCAAAACAATAAAAAGAAGGTTTAAATAAAGGCTTGCTCATTCACACCATGGCGGCTGGCTTTCTCCACTCTTCCTAGTTCTCTTTGCAATAGGAGAACCACTGGCTGCCAGGGTTAGAGAGACTGAAATAACATTGGAAATAAAAATTGAGACAGCGATGGCAATTTACACCAGCTGAGGATCTGCCTTTAGTTACCTAAATAAATACAACGGGATGGGAGAGACCACGCTAAAAGAATCCTGAGGATTTTTTCGCTATAATGCAGAACAAGAACTTGGGCCACCTAGATGGGTCCTTTCTGACCAGTGAATTGATTTATTCCATATCGATCAATCCCGCCGAACACCCTCCATTTCCGTAGAGCTCTCCTTAAGGGCCTCCTTAACCTCTATGTTTCTCAGGCTGCAGATCGGGGGATTGATCAAGGGTGTCAAGACAATGTAAAGGGCAAAATACACTTTGTTTGGGGCTCTCATGGCGCTGGTGTTTGGTAACATATAACAGCCATTAGGGTCCCATAGAAAATTATAACCACGATAAGGTGGGAGGAGCAGGTGGAAAATGCCTTTTTTCTCCTGCTGGTGGAAAGGTTTTCTCAGGACGGTGGAGATGATATAAACATAAAATGTCAGGGTCAGCAGAAAGGGGGGAGCAGTGTCTCTGGAGGCAAATATGAGGGTCACTGGGGTAACCAAACTGGTGTTGCTGCAGGAGAGTTTAATCACTGGGGTGAGATGACAAAAAAAGATCAATTTCATTAGGGCCGCAGAAGGCTAATTGTGGCACGAAATATATTAATATGGTAATAACTATGAGGAACTTATTCAAGATCTGGCTGCTAGCTGGATACAGAAATGCCATTCATACAGGTGACGTAGTGCAGGGGTTTCCATACTGGTAAGTACCGATCATCAGACATCACAGCTATCAGGTAACACTGAGGGGTCACTCACGGAGCAAAGCAGCAAAACTGTAGGATGCCCTGGCTAACAAATGGTCCTGTCCCCCGCCAGGAGACTGGGCAGGATGGTGGAGCTGTAGCAGGTCTCCAAGCAGGACAAGTTCCCTAGGAAGACGTACATGGGGGTGTGAAGGGGATGATCAGCCGCAGCCAGTGCAGCAATGAGCATGTTTGCCATCCTGGTGACTACCTAGGTCACTAGAAAGAGCAGGAAGAAAAGAATTTTGCAGTTCATGGGGATTCCCGAATCCCAGCATGATGAATTCTGATAGATGTCTGATTTCCTCTTTCTCCTCTCTCCATGTGGTGTATCTAGTCATAGAGAAAAAGCACTAATTAGCTAGCTCAGTGGTTCTCAAACTGGGGCCGCCACTTGTTCAGGGAAAGCCCCTGGCGGGCCGGGCCAGTTTGTTTACCTGCCCTGTCCGCAGGTTTGGGCGATGGGGGCTCCCACTGGCCGCGGTTCGCTGCTCCAGGCCAATGGAGCTGCTGGAAGCAGAGGCCAGCAAATCCCTTGTCCCGCGCCACTTCCAGCAGCTCCATTGGCCTGGAGCAGCGAACCTCAGCCAGTGGGAGCCCCCATCGCCCGAACCTGCGGACGGGGCAGGTAAACAAACTGGCCCGGCCCGCCAGAGGCTTTCCCTACACAAGTGGCGGCCCCAATTTGAGAACCACTGAGCTAGGGAGTTTGCTGCACAATGAAGTTGGGTGGATTTCCATCCATTTGAGCCCCCAGAAATTCACCTGGCCAACTGAGATCAGGGTTTATATTCCCTCACAAGCAAGAAACGGTTTCACCCCCAGGCTTTGCACCAGGTTCTGGAATGGAGAATCCCCACTTGCCGGCCCAAAAAAGCAACAACGCAGTTCATTGATCACTTTCTGCCCCTGCCCACAGGTGGTTTTTTTCATTTACAGATTAATAGTGTTCCTGGGGACCTTCAAGAGTTTAGCATCTCTGCAGGCCACAGAGAACTTTCAAGAGCTCAACAGGGCTTAAGGAATCCCTGAAGTGTAATAATAGTAGAAAACACTTCAACTAGTTGGTTATTGAACAATGCCCTGTATTAAAAGAGTCATCATGTTAGTATTCACAAAAACAACAAGGAGTCCGGTGGCACCTTAGAGACTAACAGATTTATTTGGGCATTTTTATTTTATTTATGCCCAAATAAATCTGATAGTCTTTAAGGTGCCACCGGACTCCTTGTTGTTTTTGTGGATACAGACTAACACGGCTCCCCCCTGATACTTGACACCATGTTAGTATTGGTAGTTAATCCTCTTCTGACCAACAAAGATCATTTTGCTAAAACCTCCACTTTGGGATAAGAACTTACAAACTGAATGAACAAGGTTTGATTATCACTACCTGATAAAAACTTTAAATAGTTCATGTTAAATATAGAGCGTTAACCTTGCTATTGTCGGCTGCCTTGTTTTATTTTTCTTTCTGTCACTTTTTTCTGTTAATGCGATCTATAAATTCAAGAACAGTCTCAGTTCCACTCAGCACCTAGGGCCAGTACAGTGAGGAGTTATTTTAAAACTCTGCTCACATCTACCAAATGTTCTTCTGACCCCGAAGGGACAGCCGTGTTACCAGGCCAATACAGGTTTGGATCTTACCCAAAATCCCATGCTGCCAGCCAATCCTTTAGTGTTTAAAACTAAACATTCATTATAAAGAAAAAAGAAAGAACAGGACAAGAGATGTTAAATGGTAAAACAGTGACATGCATATAAAGATTCAAAGTCCATATATCAGGTTCTTAGCAGTATAGGTGAGTTTGCTGGCTTGAAAGTCCCTCGGGATCACATCCACAGCTTGGATGGGTCACTCAGTCCTTTGTTCAAGGCTTCAGTGTGTAGAGAAGTTCCTCCAGCGGTAAGAAGCAGGAATGAAGACAAAATGGAGACATTGCAGCTGCCCTTTATATTCCTTTTGCCATGTGGCTTGTACTTCCTGTGTCCGAAACACGAGCTGCCCAGCACATGGCATGGAAAAGCCTTGGAGTTCTGTCCATATGCAGCCCCTACATGGTTTGCTGACTCATAAGGTGTATCCCCTGGCTCCTTTCCATGGGTTCAT
Organism: Platysternon megacephalum; assembly: GCA_003942145.1. Taxonomy (NCBI): domain Eukaryota; kingdom Metazoa; phylum Chordata; order Testudines; family Platysternidae; genus Platysternon; species Platysternon megacephalum. Next base: position 402,795 of record QXTE01000368.1, on the reverse strand, counting down.
TGTACAGCTGATGACCCCTGATGGGCCGTCAAGCAGGCTAGGCAGTGCTGATGCCAATCTGTCTGGGAGTGCACCCAGAAACACAGCACAAGTTTGGAAATACAGATGTACCCAACATATCTATAACTCACCATACAAAGGTGATGCAAAAATATAAACAAAATTATTGTATTTGGCAAATTATAACATTTTTGTAGATACCTGACATGGCATACCTGGCCCGATTCATTGCAATTTTACAATATTGGTATCCATAATATCATAAAGTGTCTCCCATATTCCATACAGCATCACAGTATGCATCAGGGGAAAGCCTAGGTTTTGTTGCCCTGTGAAATAACTGGGTAACCTTTATTCAACTGTCTTTAGCAGAAGTGTTTCCCTTAAAGATAGAATATGCAAAGTTAAACAGTCTGTGAGGTGTGAATTATTTAATTCCCATCTCATTGTCTACTTTTTTTATTTGTTCTCTCGCCCCCTTCCCCAACACCTTTTTAAAAACTAGATATCCGGCCCGTTAATTGATGAAGCGTTTGTAAACCCTTAGCAAATGAACAATCGTGTCAGATGAATAAAATATCTGGAAATTCGTAGTCCTTTTTTGCCTGTTGATACTGTTGGGGAGAAGAGTGTGAAGCCAGTGGCTCCTGTTAACTTTGCACACAACATTGCTTAACGTGAAAACAAGGTTAGGAGAAAGGGAGGGCCCTGCCCGTGACCTCACAGGGGCCTGCAGTGAAATTACACCTGATTTATCCTGGTGTACCTCTGAGATGGATTATCCACTCTCCTCAGCATAATTGGCATCTCTTCTCCAAGGGCTGGCCTACACACTGTATTTTTAACAATAACCAGATAGTTCAAGGCCATCAAATCAGCATTTTCCAGCAGAAAATTCTCAGCCATCTTTCCTGTGGTGCTTGAACACAACTCCATCTTACTGCCAGTTCCAGCTGATGGGGATCAGTTCCATGTGTCTCCTCTGCCCAGCAACCCCTCCCCTCCCCACCCCGCCCCAGCACCCAGTCCTGGGTCGCCGCGCTCTCTGGGCCCCATGTTATCTGGGGGGGGAGGGTTTCTGTCCTTCTCCTGCTATGCCTCCCCCCAGCTCGTTCGGTCGCTCTCCCCAGCAGCTGGGCCCAGGTGGGGAGCGGGGCGGAGCAGCTTCTCACGTGGCTGGAGCTGGTCGCTCTGGTTCACTGCCTCTGTGTGGCGCAGCAGCTGCCTGAGAGAGACCCTGGCTGGGGAGGTGGTGGCAGGCCTGGCTGCCGGGGACAGGGGCTGAGCGAGCCGGAAATGTGCCGAGTGGGAGAGGGGACTCCGGCTCGCTCGGCCCTTGTCCCCGGCACGGGGAGAAAACGAATCTGAAGTGGTTGAGCTGATTGGAAAATAACATTTTCTTACATGGATACGTAAGACACGGCCAAGCAGCACTTGAAAGAGGATAGAAAGCAGCAGCCTGTGTTATGCAAGGAGATCAGACGAGATGATCCAAGCGGTATCTTCTAGCCTTAGACTGTGCAAATCAAACGTAGCCTTTGTCGCACACCCACTGTGTGTCCTTCGGTTAAGTCTGTCAAACTCACCAGGCCTCAGTTTCCCAGCTGTAAAACATGGATGATAAAATTTTCTCAAAATATTTGTCTGTCTTGCTATTTAGATTGTAACTCGTTGGCTCAGGGGATTATTTTTGACGATGTATTTGGACAGCGCTCGGCACAACAGAGGCTGCAATCTCATCTGGGGGTTTCTGGAACAAAATGTAGTTAGGGCTAGTTGAAAATTTTACTAGACAAATTTATTTATTAGAAAAATGTATTTACACCATATACAGTGGAAGAAGAGGCTGCCTAGAAACTCTGAGATCATTCAAGGATTTTGTTCCCTGTTATATAAAATGTGATGGAGTATGTGATATAGGAGTTTGGCGTTACATTTCTATGTAGATTATTCCATGTACATAGTAGATATAAGGAAATACATGACAGTCCAAATCCTGGACTTGTGGAGTGAAACTACAGTAAAAAGGGCTGGTTAAAAATAATTTAATTTTAATTAATTTTCAGTGTTTTGGGCAAAAACCAAAATATTTTCACCATTTTTTCAGGAATTTTACAATATTTGAATTTCTGTCAAAAAACCAACAACAATTTTTGTGAAAAAAAAGAAAAGAAAATAGCTATAATGGTAGAGTATAAACAATTAAGTCTGATATTTTCAAATCCATTTAATGATTGATTAATTTCTAATGGAAACTGGTCATTACATTTATTTTGCAAATTCTAAAATCTCATTCTGTAAGTTTTATTACATTATTATTATTTAATAAAATACACTCTGTCCATAAAAACTGCCTTTCCTAAAAATGTTTTTTCCTCCTGAAAAATGTTGACATTGTTGAAATGTTTATTAGACATGGTGAAAAATGACATAAGAACATAAGAATGGACCTACTGGGTCAGATCAATGGTCCATCTAGCCCAGTATCCTGTTTTCTGACAGTGGCCCATGCCAGGTGCCCCAGAGGGAATGAACAGAACAGGTAACCATCAAGTGATCCATCCCCTGTCACCCATTCCCAGCTTCTGGCAAACAGGCGAAGGATACCATCCCTACCCATCCTGTCTAATAGCCATTGATGGACCTAATCTCCATGAACTGATTTTTGCAAAAAGTATAAAATGCTAATGCTGTTTCCATTTCTGCCTTTGAAATTAATCCATTTTTCATGTGTGCAAATAGTTGTAGATTAAAAAAATACTAAAAATGTTGTCAATTTTATTTTAGTGAACAAAAATGTAAATAACCAGTTTGATAAGGTTTTCAGTAGCAAAAAACTGCAAAAAGCATGAAATTTTCCATGAAAGTTTTCAACAGATGGCAATTTTTTGATGGGGAAAAAAAAAAGATTGGATTCTTTTTCCATCAAAAAGTTTTATTTGTGATGGTCTTGTTATCTTTATTTGGTGGAGTTTTTATCCTAACAAGCACGTGTGATCAGGAATTGGCTTCAGGTTTTTTGTGAAAAACAACATATTCATCACATCCCTCTCTAGCTACTTATCCCCATGCTCTGACCCAGTATACTCCACTCTCCTACGAGAACCAGGGATAGATCCCAGAAATCCCAACTCCCAAGCAGCTATTCTGTCTATGTTGGCTATAGTTACATTGGATATGTTCTGTGTCTTTCTGAAGTGGATATATTTGGTGTCTCCCTCACACCCTCTGGGAAAATTTCACCTTATGCTGCCAGAAAGCATCCTGCAAAACCTCCTTCACCTTGTCATTCCTGAGGCTAAAAATGAAGGGGTTCAGCAAAGGTGTCACGATGCAACTCAAGGTCGCAGCCACTTTATTGAGAAGCAAAGACTCTCCCCACGATGGCCTGACATAGAGGAATATGGAGCTGCCGTACACCATCACCACCACAGTCAAGTGGGAAGAGCAGGTGGAGAAGGCTCTTCGCCTCTCTGAGGAGGACGGTATCATCAGGATGGTGGAGATGATGTAGGCGTAGGAGACCGTGGTGAACGCCAAGGAGCTTAGCAGCACGAAGGAGGAGAGCACAAAGTGCACTCGTTCGAGGAGTCGGGTGTCAGAGCAGGAAAGCTGCAGGAGGGGCCAGCTATCACAGAAGAAGTGGTCGATGGTGTTGGGCCCACAGAAGGTCAACCTGGTTAGCATAACAGTCGGGAAGAGGACACACAGGAAGCCACCTATCCAGGAACCCAGGACAAGCTGGGTACAGACTTTGCTGCTCATGATGGCTTCATACCGCAGCGGGTTGCAGATGGCTTGGTAACGGTCAAAGGACATGACAGCCAGAAGGAAGAAATCGGTGGTTCCCAAAAGGAAGTAGATATAGGACTGGGTCATGCAGCTAGCAAAGGAGATGGTGACTCTCCCAGCGAGGATGCCCGACAGCAATTTTGGGATGACGACTGTGGTTAACACTAGCTCCAGAAAGGACAAGTTCCCCAGAAAGAAATACATGTGGGTATGGAGTCTCTGGTCACTCAGTGTCAACACAAGAATGACCAAATTTCCGGTTACTGTAAGCACATAGGTCAACAAGAGGACGATGAAGAGCAGGACCTGCAACCCCCATAGATTGGGGAACCCCAGGAGAATAAATTCTGTCACCCGAGTTTGGTTTGCATCTCCGCGGCTATTCCAAATGTTGATTCTGCACAAGGAAAAAGAAAAAAAATTGAAAGTGGGTCATGACTCGGTGTAGTCAAAGCTGAATAGATTGAAGCCCAGGTATTTTCAACAGTAATTAATGCCTCATTTTTATGGGCCCAAACTAAAATACCTTAAATGAGCTTGATTTCCAGGGAGTGCTCTACGCCTGCCCTTTGAAAATCAGGTAGCAAGTGGTGACTCCCCAAAATGATTCATCCACAATTTCTATCTGCTTTGGAAATTCTTGGTCTAAAGTGGCAATCGGCTCGTTCAAGGGGTCGTTCGAAGTCACTATTACCCAGAACTGGTTGGGAAGTGTTTTCTTCCCATCTTTTCTAACATGTGAATGAGAATGAAAACGTTGTTTGTCAAAATATTTCTTCATTCATTTTTTTGGCAAATCTGAAAAAATGAAAACCAAAAACGTTCCCCTTTAGAGTTTTTCAGCAAAAAAACAGTAAAAATCATTGAAATAGGATATTTCTTGTGAAAAAAAAAATAGTGACAAGACATTTTTCATCCAGTAAAAAAAAGTTTGACTGAGAAATGTTGACCAGCCTAAAGGGTTGTATAGGTAGGTTAGTGAATTGTGTCTGTGCAAAAACAAAGCTAGTTGCTTGATCCACGTCTCTAAATATTACTAGTGATTTTGGGTGCCTCACTTTTTATATCTAATATAACTGTGGATAGTTTCATTAGCCATATGAACATCTGGCCACTTTCAGAACCCAGTTGACACTTTTCCTGGGACCTGCCCTCATATGTAAACACTGAAATATATCTTCAGGATGAGATAGGCAGGAGAGGTCAAAGGACAGGCAACCAGGAATGGAGTCAATAAACCTCCGTTCTCTTCCTAGCTCTGTCCTGCTGTGTGACCTTGGACCAATTACTGCTCCACTGTTTCCTTTCACACCTTGTTACTGAGCCAGTAAGCTTGTCACCATCTATTATATGTTTTTGTACAGCACCCAGCACAATGGGGCCCCAATCTCAGTTGGAAAAAAGTCTCTGTGCTACTGAAATACAGACAAGAAATTATTAGACTTGTACTTACATCCCCGATTTACGGTGGATTGCAGTTTCCAAATAAAACATTGCAGGAGCAGATCCTGTTTTCTTGTGACAGTTCTGAAGAGATGTGTGTTAGTTTTGATCCAACTTACAAATGAATATTCCTTGGAATTATGTCTAAATCCATGCTGCTGTCTAAGTAGAGCACTCTGCATTTTTATTCTAAGGTGAAGACATTATCTCTTTGAACTCCACAGGGAGTATGCAATGTGCATCTTTAACTGTAGTAAAAAACTTCATCAGAATAAAACACCAAAATAATGATCTCAGAATTAAGATAGACTCATAGAGCCATATGGTTCTAATTTCTGAATTAAGTTGTTGTATCTTAATTGTAGAAATTTGTTGTATCTTAAAAGTAGAAAATCAAAAAATATGTAATAAGCCCCCCCAAAAATAAAGGAATAAAACCAAAACAGAACACCCTGTATCTAGATTTGAAAATAATCAGTTGATAGCGAAACCCTGATAAGAAATCTTCTCCGCCTCATCTGAAAATATTCTGAATTTAATTTCAACTGGGATGGTTCCAACATCACGTGAAGAGACGTGCTCATAACCTGGTGCAGGGTTATTTTATAACCTCTACGTCTCCTAGAGGGATGATCCTGATTTACATCCTAGTTGCTCAGGGGAGATGGGTTTCATAACATGTCACAGCTCTGACTTCTGTCCTACCTCCAAATACACACTCCCCCAACGTTTCTGTTTCTCTGGCAATGGGTGCAATGGAGTTTTCTCTCTTTATTGGGAGAAGTTTCCCCACCGTTTTAGAAACATGAGTTTAAAGGAAACTCTGGTAAAATAAAACCTTACATGGGAAAGAGAAGCCAACCTACACAACCCCCCCCCACAAAACAATCCTACCCGTATGTGCCTCTTTATACCCGGACTGGGAAAATGGACACCCCATCCATAATGAAGGTGTCAATATGCACCAAATGGGCTTTGGAAGAGGTGTGTGTGTCAGGAGCCCAGGACTGGAATATCTGTGGGTTGGGACTAGGGTGACCAGATGTCCCGATTTTACAGGGACAGTCCTGATTTTTGGGTCTTTTTCTTATATAGGCTCCTATTACCCCCCTTCCCCCCCCCCCCCCCCCCCCCCCCCCGTCCCAGTTTTTCACATTTGCTGTCTGGTCACCCTAGTTGGGACTGAGGGACATCAGTAGAGAGGAGTCCAAGGTTGGGATAGCAGAGGTGCTATGGGTAATGACCCAGGGGCACCAGCAAGCTCTATTCGCAGAGGACCCCAGAACTGGAAAAGCAGGGCAGGGGAGAGGCATTGGCAGAACTGTGTGTAGAGAAATGAGGAATGGAAAAGTTGGGGGTTGCAAGGTAGGACTGAGGGAGAGGGGAACAGAGCTGTGGAGGAAAGCCCAGGCTGAAATAGTGAGGTCAGGGGGGGATTGCGGGTTAGGATTTGGGGACATCAGAGGAGCTCTGTGGAGCTGGGGGGGAATCCCAGGGCTAGAGCTGGACACAATTTTCTGATTTTTTTTTTTTTACTGAAAAATACAGATCAGGGGCATTGAAGCATTTTGAAAATTTGTGTAAATTTTACATAATTGTTCACTTAGAATTTATTTCTCCAGAACTTCTCACCCTTGGAAATGATCAACACCTCCATCATCATCCCAAAAGCCTTGGTCAGCCTGGCAGTAGAACTATCTCTGTAAGTGGATGCTTTGCTCAAGTCTATTTTGCCGTGGGTATAACTGAATCCCCCTCTTTACGGTGATGTCCTTTGATAGGTATGTTGCCATCCGCCATCCACTGAGCTACTCCGCCATCACGGACACACGGGTATGCACCTTATTTGTCCTGAGTTCTTGGGTTGATGGGTTTTTTGCTTATCATTGGCCCATCACCTGCATTATTCCAGTTACCCCTTCTGCAGCCAAAACACCATTGACCATTTCTTCTCTGATAGCACGCCACTTATCAAACTTTGCTGTGCCACCACAGCATTGGTAGAATTCACGTTTTTCATTCTAGCATCGATTATTCTACTGGGCACCTTAACCATCATCATCGTGTCCTATGCAAACATCATCTCCACCGTGCTGCATGTCCCATCTAGCACAGAAAGGCGGAAAGCTTTCTCCACCTGCACCGCTCACCGCATCCTGGTCTTCATCTCCTACGGTAGCTGCATCTTCATGTCTGTCAAGCCCACACATAGCAGCCAGCCAGATCTCAGCAAGGCAGTGTCTGGTCCCAACACGGTGGTGTCCCCTCTGCTCAACCTCTTCATTTCCAGCCTGAGGAACAAGCAGGTTCAGGAAGCCCTGTGGCAGGCTTTGGGGCAGATCCAAGGGCCCAAATATTTAACGGGACTTAGGGGGAATAAGCAATGGAGGAAAAGGCATGAATGTGAAAATGTTTACCATGTCCTGAATGGGTATCTGTTGTTTTTTCAAGCCAAATAAAAACAAATGTTCTATTGTTTGTCATCTATTCTATTTTTACTTCATTAGTACCCTGTCTCCAACTCATTAATTTAAAGATCATTGTTTTTATGGAATATTTCTATAATCTATCTGTCCATCTATCCAACCAATACACCCCGTCATCTATCTATCTATCTATCTATCTATCTATCTATCTATCTATCTATCTATCTATCTATCTATCTATCTATCTATCCTTGTCATTGTATTTGAAGCACACTTATGAGCCCTGGGCACATAGTGATCTCAGATTTTTTATTTTATTTTTTAATCTCTTTAGTGTTAGTCAGGAGAGGGGGTGGGTGAAATTCTTCCATCAAACTTCTGCAATTCATGTTGATTTTGGCAATTTTTTTCAGTCAAAAACCCCCCCAAAACATCAAACACTTTGATTTTTTGGGTTAGATGCACAAGGGGACCTAGGCATCATTCTCAAAATGCCAGAGGAGGTGATGGTGATACTCCAACCCCTATCTTATACCCGTTTATAGCACTCATCCATGATACGTGAGTCCTCACTTCAAATCTCATGTTTGAAGATAGCACTTAAAGTCTTCCCCCTTTCCGGTGAGCGTGCAAACCATCAGGTTATAGGGCGTTCTGGATTTGATTTTTCTCAATCTCTCCTGTTGATGCTGTTCCACTTTGTATATACACTTAAATGCTCATTAGATCAGGGACTGGAAACTGGGTGTCTTCCCAGCCTCCCTCATAAGAGTGCCCTACTCACCAGTTAATGAGTCATTATTTATCTGGTCAAATGAACATTTAAGTATTTATAAAACGTGGAACAACTTTAACAGGCAAGACAGAGAAACTCCATCCCTTGAATACCTGAGAGCCTGGGGATTAGGGCTCCCAGCTGGCTGAGGGGAGACCAATTAATCATAAAACATAAAAAAGTAAAAATTTAATTCTGTCAAACCTGTTTATAAACCATTTTATAAATCAAACCTTAATACACTGTGGAAAAGCCTGAATTAATTGCATGAAGTCAATACTTATAAAATATGCCAAGTCTGACATGTTAGACTTCACAATTTATCAATAAAAATTGAACATCCATTTATTAAGATGTCTATTAACCCTTTATGTGCTATTTAAATATGAAACTGTAATATGAAGTGTGATCTCAATATATTACTGAATTAATGTGCATGTTGTTGGAAGATTCAGTGCCAATATCTGAGCTGGCATAAATCAGCATACTTCCATTCAACTCAGCTTCCATGGTCAATTTGCTATGGGAAGAGGTAAATTCATCATCACTTGAAATCTTTAAATAAAGATTATTGACTATTTCCCCCTAAAAGATACGCTCTATTTCAACCACAAGTGACTGGACTTGATAGTGTCTCTTACTGTAGGAAGAAAGAACAATTCCATCATTTGCAGGAATCAGTGGATGGAATTTTATGGTCCATGGTCCAAAGGAAGTCAGATGAAAAGCTCATAATGTGACTGTCCGGTTTGGCCAATGTACATGGCAGAGGGGCATTGCTGGCACATGATGGCATATATCACATTTGTAGATATGCATTTCAGATTTGGGGACAACTTATACCTTCAAGTCAGTGGCACTGCTATGGGTACCCGCATGGCCCCACAGTATGCCAACATTTTTATGGCTGACTTAGAACAACGCTTCCTCAGCTCTCATCCCCTAGTGCTCCTACTCTACTTGTGCTACATTGATGACATCTTCATCATATGGACCCACGGGAAGGAGGCCCTTGAAAAATTCCACATGGATTTCAACAATTTCTACCCCACCATCAACCTCAGCCTGGACAAGTCCACACAAGAGATCCACATCCTGGACACTACAGTGCTAATAAACGATGGTCACATAAACACCACCCTACACCGGAAACCTACTGACCGCTATACTTACCTACATGCCTCCAGCTTTCATCCAGACCACATCACATGATCCATTGTCTACAGCCAAGCCCTAAGATACAACCGCATTTGCTCCAATCCCTCAGACAGAGACAAACACCTACAAGATCTTTATCAAGCATTCTTAAACCTACAATACCCAGCTAGGGAAGTGAGGAAACAGATTGACAGAGTGAGACAGGTACCCAGAAGTCACCTACTACAGGACAGGCCCAACAAGGAAACTAACAGAACACCACTGGCCATCACGTACAGCCCCCAGCTAAAACCTCTCCAGCGCAATATCAACGATCTACAACCTATCCTGGAAAATGATCCCTCACTCTCACAGACCTTGGGAGACAGGCCAGTCCTCGCTTACAGACAGCCCCCCAATTGGAAGCAAATATTGACCAGCAACTACACACCACACCACAGAACCACTAACCCAGGAACCAATCCCTGTAACAAACCCTGTTGCCTTCTCTGTCCCCATATCTTCTCAACTCCATCATAGGACCCAACCACATCAGCCACACAATCAGGGGCTCATTCACCTGCACATCTACTAATGTGATATATGCCATCATGTGCCAGCAATGCCCCTCTGCCAGGTACATTGGCCAAACCGGACAGTCTCTATGTAAAAGAATAAACAGACACAAATCAGACATCAGGAATGGTAACATACAAAACCCAGTAGGAGAACACTTCAGTCTCCCTGGACACTCAATAACAGATTTAACAGTAGCCATTCTTCAACAAAAAAACTTCAAAAACAGACTTCAAAGAGAAACTGCAGAGCTGCAATTCATTTGAAAATTTAACATCATTAATTTAGGCTTGAATAGGGACTGGGAGTGGCTGGCTCACTACAAAAGCAATTTTCCCGCTCTTGGTATTGACACCTCCTCATCAACTATTGGGAGTGGACCACATCCACCCTGACTGAATTGGCCTTGTCCACACTGGTTCTCCATTTGTAAGGTAACTCCCTCCTCTTCATGTGTCAGTATATCTATGCCTGTATCTTTAATTTTCACTCCATCCATCTGAAGAAGTGGATTTTTACCCACAAAAGTTTATTCTGAAACTCTTTGTGCTTCTCACTGTGACCTACACCTTGGCCATAATGGGGAACATCTTGATCGTTGCAATCACCCTGACAGACCATTGTCTCCAACCCCCCATGTATTTCTTCCTCCGGGATTTCTCACTCTTGGAAATTGACTTCACCTCCACTCTCATGCCCAAAGCATTGGCCAACCTGGCGCGAGGCAGTAGGACCATTTCTTTTGTTGGGTGCTTGACACAATCCTTTTTGTATATTTTCCTGGGCACCACCAAGTTCCTCCTGTTAGCATCCATGTCCCTCGACAGATACATGTAGATCTGTAACCCACTGCACTACACAACCATCATGAACAGTCGAGTCTGCACCCTGCTGGTTCTGGGCTCTTGGACTAGGGGTTTCCTCCTCATTTTTGGCTCATCGATGATGTTTCTCCAATAAGAATTAATGTAAATAGGGGGGGTTAGGTTCCTGGGAACTTTTTTTCACCAGACAAAAGAATATATATATATATATACACAGCATAAGTTTTAAACAAACAATTGAATACTGTACACAGCAATGATGATTGTGAAGCTTGGTTGTGGTGGTGGAGTCAGAAGGTGGGATATTTCCCAGGGAATGCCTTACTGCTAAATGATGAACTAGCACTCGGCTGAGCCCTGAAGGGTTAACCCATTGTTGTTAATGTGGCCTCACACTCTACAAGGCAGCAGCAATGGAGGGCAGGGAGGCAGATGGCAGGAGCAGCATATGCAGTGAGGGGAGGGACAGCTGAACTGCCCGGCAATTGCCAGCCTGCTGGGCAGCTGCCTCACAGGGAGCTTAGGGGAGCTGATGTGGGGCTGCCGGTCCACCCGGCTCCAAGCCCCCACCACTAGCGCTCCAATGGGCTGCTCTTTCTGCAAGCAGTGGACAAAGCAGGCGGCTGCCAAACAACGTTATAAGGGTGCATTGCGCAACTTTAAACGAGCATGTTCCCTAATTGATCAGCAACGTAACAACGAAACAACGTTAACCGGGACGTTAAGTGAGGAGTTACTGTAGTCCGGCTAGGAAGTCTGAGGCCAGATCCACAAAGGGGCTTAGGCATTGCCGACTTTTAGGCACCTTGCTACCCAATGGAACCCACAGCTCTGGGTTAGGTGCTTGGGCTCCCTCTACAATGAATGGGGGGAGTTAGGTACTTCAGCATTGGATTAATCAATTCCAGCCTGCTGAGCGGTGATTCCCCTCGGCTAGCCAGTAGGAAATGCTAGGAGAGGGGTCTGGCCTAACTCTGTCCCTCTTGGAGTTAGGAACCGAAGCTTGCAAGAAGCACCAGCACTGGGGGAGACGTTCTCTAACCACTGATGGGTTTAGCTGAGCTCTGAGAATGTCGAACAGCTTAGGCCCCACTAGTGAGCTAGGCAGGGGAATGTCTAGTTTGAGGACCCTTTGTTGCGAGATAGGCATCTAGGCATGTAGATTAAGGTGTCCAGGTACACACTCACTAGCAGAAACTTCAGCACCCAGGAGTTTTAGTCATCTCTGGGGTTAGGTGGCAGCTGAGCAGGGTTTTTGAGGCTCTCAGTGGCACCAGATGGTTGGACGCAGAAGCCTAAAGTGGCAGTTAGCACATCAACCATTTTGTAAGACACCACACTGCCGGCTTCCCTTCCTTGCCCACTTCAAATCCTTTATGCACAACAGCCTAACCCCCATTGACCACTTCATTCCAAGTGACTCCCTCCCACGTGTGTTACCCCATCTGCTTAACAAGCTGTCCCAACTTGTGTTTAGCTCAGACGCTCTGCTTCCTCTCCCAGACCTGAACAAGAGCTCTGTGTAAGCTTCCCACGCAAGTTCCCACCCACGCAAGTTGGTCCAATGAAAGATATTACCTCACCTCTTAATTATGGCAATTCTTACATCCATACTGGCTTGCTATTCCCAAATTCCTAAGCTTTGTTTGACTCTGACAACCCTAATTCCCCAGATGCTCAAACCCCACATTTTCAAGTGAGGCTGGTGACTTGGGAGCCTCGATGCCTGAGCCTGAGATTGGCCCTGATTCCACCCTCTGAAAATCTGGACTCTTTAAGGTGTTTCTAGTCCAGCACCAAAAACATCCAGATACCCAAAGTTACTAGTCACTAGTGAAAATGAAGACCTGTCTTCCCCTCCCCCTTCGCCATAGCATGTAACTAGCTTGTGGAACTCACTGCCCCAATATATCATTCCAACCAGAACTTAGAAGGAGTAGAGTCCATATTTGGACAATTATGGCTAAGATTTTCAAAGGAAAATAAAGGAATTTGGCATCTAAATCCCCTTAAAATTCATTGGGAGTTGGGGGCTTGTCTTGTTTAGCTGCCTTTGAAACGTGAATACTAGTACTTCCTACCTCACAGGGATGTTAGGAGAACAAAGAGATTACAAATTGTCAGATGCTCACATGTTATGGCAATGGGGGGTCATAAGTACCTGAGGTAGATAAATAATTGTGTTGACCCCTTTGCATAGTGTAGTTTTTCAACTGTAATCTTTTTGTAATGCAATGCACAATGTTTTCATTATCCCTGAGGGCTGAGATTTTCAAAGATCCCCGAGGTTCAGCGATATTAAACGTTCTGCCCAAGGCTACGCAGGAAGTCTGCAGTAGAGCAGGGAACTGCATAGAGGTCTCTCAAGTCCAACTCTAGTGCCCTAACCACTGGACCATTCTTCCACTGCACCAGCCATTCTCAAGAACTTACACTGTTTCGATGGCTTAAAAGAGGCACAGTCCTGTCGATGTTGGTGAATCTCCTCCAGCGAAACCCTAGATATTCCACTCCTATGTTTATCTTAAGAATGGGGCTTGCAAAGGATCCTAAGAGCCAGATTCTTCAAGGGATTTAGGTGTCTAACTCCCATGGGCTTTAGAAACAGGGTGATTTGGCACCTCTCTCTCTCTCTCTCATAAGTTCCTAGGAAAAATATTGGCCTAACTCTGTGAATTCCACTGAAAGTCACTTCAGAACTTCATGCTTTAGGCCCTGATTCTGTGCCCATTGGAGTCACTGGTAAAAATACACTTAACTTTAATGAGTGTGCTTGCCTTCCTGTTGTCATCATACAACCCATAATAAGAAAAATTAATTAGGCTCCAAGGGGAGTGTGGTGAATTAGCCCTTGTGTTTCAATGAAATGGCCATTTCCATGCATGCGGAATTGTGGCTTCTTATAGTCAAGTGAAATTAGAGATAATACATTGAGGGAAAACAATAAAAACATCCTCGCATGGACAGGCCTTATTAGGAGAATAAAGAGCCGTGACTCTAGCTCCACCCAGAGTAAAAGACTCTTTTCAAGGCAAAGGCAAAACCCAGCACATGCAGTACATCCAGCAAGAGACACCAGATGTAGTCAGTGGAGACCTTACTACACCTTGGGAGCAATACCTGTGCAAAAATCAGAATTCAGTTCGGGGGAGTCAGCTCTTTGGAAAGCTTCTTGGTGGTGTGTCGGGGGGCTGCTCTTCTGATTTCTTCTGACTTTCTGGCTTCAGGGGGGGCTTTGTTAAAAGGGGAGTTGATGGCATCACCACAAGGATTAGAGTCAGCAGCCCTGCTGTAAGTATTTTCATTCTCGGTTTTTCATGTGTGTTTAAGGGACACTGATCACTTGAATATTTCGTTTCTGTTTGCCAATGCGGTGTTGGCTATTGTTACAAACAACACCTAAGATGACTAAGGTCAAACACTTACATAGAGGGGTAATTCTACTCACATAAATGATCCTACTAAGTCAATGAGATTGGTCTTCTGAGGAATGATATTCTTCTGCCTAAGATCCTGTTTCATCCCGGCAGACTCTGTGCCCACAGAAATCAGCTAGAAGAATCAGGGCCAAAATGTTTTCAGGATCAAGCCATAAAAATGAACAAATATGGGGGCGGGAGAGGGAAGAGAGAGAAAGACAGGAAAACATTTTTTTCCTTTTTTCCATGTAGTTCATTTCTACATTTGACAGCACTTTGTGAAGTCAGTTTCACTGTGCCCATCTACAGTTAGTTAATAACATGCCAGAAACTGGCTAAACACCTTTAGATGCATCATAGGGAGAGAAGGAAAAATATTTTTAATTAATAAAAGACATAAACAGTGAAAAATAATTTGGATTTTGGGCCACAAATTCAGCCATCATAAAAAAGACAGCACAGCTCCATTGATTTGCATGTAGCAGTGCCAAATTACACTAGCCAAGGATTCAAGAAAGCTGAGTTTTTGAAGGTGATCAATTAAAAAAAAATCAAGTTACAGTATAATTTTAATTGCTTCCATAATTGTATTCCTTTGGAAAACATGAAATGTATAACTAATATTTACAGGTGAAAGGCTCATGAATGCACAACGTAGGCATTCTGCAAAAAGGGGCTAGAAATGGTTTTGGTTTCAATAGTATTTTTGAATTATTTGGTATATGGCCACTTGGCTGTTTTACAGATTATTGTGTTGATTTTAAGTGAGTTGTATTAGGAGTTGTGTTGGCTTTATGTATATTCAAGAAGTCCAGAGAAAAGTTGTATTGTTAGTTTGCTGTTTGGGAATTTAAAATTAGAATGTATTATGAATGATTAATATAGTTTGATCAGATATCAAAACTCATACTAATGCTGATAGTAATTGGAGCAATTCTCTGGCTTGTGTTATTGCAGGAAGTTAGGCTTAATGGTGCCTTCTGGTTGTAAAAACTGATGAGCGTATAATGTTACTATTTCAACATTGTTACAGTAACATCAAGGTCAATTATCAATTTGATATGAATGCAAATACGAGATGCTTTGCACTGATGTTTTCATAGCTCTGACCATCATTGGAGGTTTTTAAGGGCAGGTTAGACAAGCATCTCTCAGGGATGGTCTAGATAAGGGGCGGGCAAACTTTTTGGCCTGAGGGCCGCATCGGGTGTCAGAAATTGTATGGAGGGCCGGTTAGGGGAGGCTGTGCCTACCCAAACAGCCAGGCATGGCCCGCCCCCGCCCCCTATCCGACCCCCCCTGCGTCTTGCCCCCTGATCCCCCCCCCGGGACTCCGGCCCCCCCCCACTCCCTGTCCCCTGACTGCCCCCGGACCCCCTGCCCCTGCCTGCCCCCCTGGCACTCCTACCCCCATTCAACCCCCCTCTTCCCCGCACTCTGACCACCCCGACCCCTATCCCCTGACCACCCCCGAACTCCCCTGCCCTCTATCCAACCCCCCCTGCTCCCTGCCCCCTGACCGCGCTGGCCGCTGCCGCCGTGCAGCACAGGGACCGGGTCCGGCCGGGCTCTGCAGCTGCGCTGCCCCAGGAGCTCACAGCCCCGCCCAGAGCATTGCGCCCACGTCGCAGTGAGCTGAGGCTGTGGGGGAGGGAGGACAGCAGGGGAAGGGCCGGGGGCGAGCCTCCCAGGGCAGGAGCTCAGGGGCCAGACAGGACGGTCCCGCGGGCTGGATGTGGCCTGCGGGCCGTAGTTTCCCCACCTCTGCACTAGATAATACTTAGTCCTGCCTTGAGTGCAGGGGACTGGACTAGATGACCTCGCGAGGTCCCTTCCAGTCCTATGACTCTATGAGTCTACGATCTGCTTCAGTAAGAATGAAAGAGTCATGATGAGATCTTATCTTCTGATGTTTTAAATACTTGTTGCTAATTGAACTTGATTTCTTCTGATTTGGTGATAAAAATATTGTTCAGTAGAACTTTAGAGACAGATTAGAGAAATAGAAACAGGATGCATCGTATTTCGCTCCTAACAGTCTGCAGAACTACAAGATACTAACAAGTTGTAAGTGAACAACAGAAGTTGAGCAAAAAGGTCTAATACTGAAATTATATTAGCATTAGGGGGGAGGGATAGCTCAGTGGTTTGAGCATTGCCCTGCTAAACCCAGGGTTGTGAGTTCGATCCTTGAGGGGGCCACTTAGGGATCTGGGGCGTAAATTGGTCCTGCTAGTGAAGGCAGGGGGCTGGACTCACTGACCCTTCGGGGTCCCTTCCAGCTCTATGAGATAGGTATATCTCCATATATTACACTAATGTTAAATATTAATGTGATATGAATGCAAATGAGTTGCTTTCTATTATTTTCCATAGCTCTGAGCAACTGCTTCGGAAAGAATGATATAGTCATAAAGATGTCTTATCTTCTTATGTTTTATTAAAAACTCACTGCTAATTGAACTTGAGTTCTTTTGATTTGGTGAGAAATGTACTTCTGTAGATTGTTAGAGACAGACACATATGACTGGTCTGATTTTTGGCTGATTTAATAGATTATAAGTGCAGAAGGGACCATTGTGATAATGAAGTTCGACCTCCTGTAAAACAAAGGCATAGGACTTTCGAAAATAATTCCTGAAAATAACTGAACTAGAGCAGATCTTTTAGGGAAACATTCAGTCTTGATGTAAAAATCACAAGTGATGGAACATCAACCACAACCTTGGTACACTGTTCCACCAGTTACTTTACCAAAACTTTGCACCCTATTTCTAATCTGAATTTGGGCAGCTTTAACTTCCACCCATTACCTTTGTCAGCAAGGTGGAAGAACTCATTATCAAATTTCTGTTCCCCAGGTAGGTACTTATACACTGTGATCAAGTCACCCCTTCACTTTCTCTTTTTTAAAAAGAACAATTGAACTCTCAGAGTCTATCCCTCTACGGCACATCTTTCAGTCCTTTATTCATGACCATGGCTCGTCTCTGAACCGTCTCCAAAATTATGAAAACTCTTCTTGATCTATTTCAGACAGTTGAGAATTGAGCTGGTAATTCCCTACAGGACTTCATTGCTCACCAGAGGTCCCTGACTCTGGAAACAATACGATTACTCAGTGTGTAGAGTTAACCACATGCATAACTCATTGCAGGGTCAGGCATCCAGTGGCTGTGTGTATGTACAGTGCCTAGCACAATGGGTATCTCTCTCTTGGTTACCACATTTTTTCCTTTTTTGCAGACATTATATTCCACACCAAGAAGTGGTAAAAATAAGCAACGAGACCAGAGTGACTGAGTTTATTCTAATGGGGTTTCCCCTCAGCCGCCAGATGGAAATCTTCCTCTTCGTCCTCTTCCTCATGTTCTACCTGGTCACCCTCTCAGGCAACCTGGTCATCATCACCATCACCTTGGCTGACTCCCGGCTCCGAACCCCCATGTATTTCTTCCTGTGGAACTTCTCCTTCATGGAGATCTGGTTCACTTCAGTCACGGTGCCCAAGCTCCTCTCCAGCTTGCTCTTTGGGAGCAGGATCATCTCCTTCACCAGCTGCATGGTACAAAGCTTCTTCTACTTCTTCCTGGCGGTGACGGAGTTCCTCCTCCTGGCCGTCATGTCCTTTGACCGATATGTTGCCATCTGTAACCCATTGAGATACAGAGTCGTCATGAACAGTCACGTCTGCTTCATGCTGGTCTTTGGGGCCTGGACTGGGGCCTTCTCATACATCCTTGGACCACTCAGTGCTGTCGCCAAGGTACCCTACTGTGGCCCCAATGTGGTCAACCACTTCTTCTGTGACATTACACCACTGGTTAAGTTATCCTGCAAGGACACCCGTGTCCTGGAGTCAGCCATTTTCATCATGGCGTCAGTGCTTATCCTGAGCTCCTTGGTGGTGACTGCAGTGTCCTACATGTACATCATCACCACGGTGCTCAGGACCCCCATGGCTCAGGGCAGGCAAAAGGCCTTCTCCACCTGCACCTCTCACATCACAGTGGTCAGCATTGTCTACAGCACCCACATCTTCATGCACGTCCGTCCCATCGAAAGCAGCTCCTTGGAGCTCAACAAGGTGGTGGCCTTGCTGACCTCCGTGGTGACACCATCCCTCAACCCCTTCATCTACACCCTCAGGAACAAGCAGGTCAAACAGGCCCTGAAGGAGGCTGTAGCCCAGAACAAGGTCTTCCTGTTCTACAAAAAGTTTATCCCCTAATGCAGTGGTTCTCAACCAGAGATAATAGTGTGGCTGTGACACTTTTGTATTTGTATGTCTGATTTTGTAAGCACGTAGTTTTTAAGTGAGGTGAAACTTGGGGGTACACAAGACAAATCAGACTCCTGAAAGGGGAACACTAGTCTGGAAAGGTTGAGAGCCACTGGCCTAATGGGACATTTTAACCACTGCTGGTCATTTAGTATATCTCTAAACCAGGGTGAGAGGAATTTGAGTGGTTCTCAAGACTGGTAATTATGAGATCACTAACTCATGCTTAATTTTAAGTCCAGGAGTGCAGTTCTCTCTCAATTCAGCAAATCATTCAAGTATTTGCTTAACTTTGTGAATTCAGGAGTTTACAGAGCCACAGATTTTAAAGCCATTAGATCCACTAGTTTGAGCTCCTGTATATTACAGACCAGAGAATTTCACCAAGTCACTCCTGGACTGAACCCAATAAATTGTGTTTGGCTGAACCATCTTCCAGAAAGGTATCCAGTCCTGATCTGAAGACATCAAGAGATGGAGAATCCATCATGCCCTTTGGTAGTTTGGTTAATCACCCTCAATGTTCAAAATTTGTACCATATTTCAAACTTGATTTTTATTGTTGTTGCTTTAACTTTCTGATATTCCTGATATTTTCTCCTGGTGAAGGTACTTCTACATCATAATTAAGTCACATCTCAATCTTCGTGTTGATAATCCTAAGAGACCGATCTCTTTAAATCTCTCAATCTCAGGTATCTTTTTTCCCACGACATGAATTATTTTTGTGGTTCTTCTCTGCACCCTCACCATTTTTCACAGTATTTCAGTGTTGGTCTCATCAATGCCATATACATTGGTCATATCACTTTCCTACTTCTACTTCCACTTCCATCTCTGTTCCTCACAACACTTAAACCCAGGCTTAATTTTAAGCCAGTACATGGTCCCATCTCCATTCAGCAGAGCATTTAAGCACATTCTTAAGAATAAGCATTTGATTTTCCCAGTTTAAGTTTAATGGGAATACTCACATGTCCCGAGTAAAGAAATTGCTTAACCTGAGGATTGGAAACTGAAATTCAGTGGAGTTGGGAAGCCAACTCAGGTTTCTTTGAAATTCCTTCCATACATGATTGGCAGAGCTAGGGCCTCTTGGAGTTTAGGTTAATTTTCAATATAATCGTTGTGGTTTCTTCATGCCTTTGTAATAGGAAGTCTTTGGGTTGGGTTTTCCTTGGCCACCGTCACTCTCCTCAAAGGTATCACCCATCTGGAGTACATCTGATACGGTGAGTAGCTTTTTTGGTACCTACATACTGGATTTAGGGTTATTTTTAATTGTTAGCCATATTATAAATTAATGGCCATGCACACAAACCAGGGCCCACAGCTGTTGATAATGGATAAAATATTCTCAGTCAGCAACTATGCTTCTAATAACTGCCGGATCTCTGCCCATCACTGTCTCCTTTTGTCTAACGCTTCAGCTCCAATAAAGCATTAAAAACCTTAAACGATGGAAAAAGAGTCATTGGGAAGCCGTTCCAGTTTGTACACGCACACAAGACACCTGGCCCATAAAACCAAGCAAATGAAAAGTTAGCCACTTAGCAAGTACCAAGCACAATGCTTTACCATGACCACAACTACTGTTCACAGCTGACCAGGCGCTGCACCCTTAACACTGCACCCTCTAGAGAGGTCAGTCTTCCAGTCTGAACCACCATGGGAAAGTCATGGGGCTGATCCTTAATAGTTTATTAATACTGGTAATTGAGCTAGTTACCGCATGGCCATTCTGGGTTATTGGAATATCCATATGTTGGTTTTGTTTAATAGCAGGGCTCTTAGGAAACGTAAGAACGGCCAGACTGGGTCAGACCAAAGGTCCATCTAGCCCAATATCCTGTCTCCTGACAGTGGCCAGTGCCAGGTGCCCCAGAGGGAATGAACAGAACAGGGAATCCATCCCCTGTCGCCATTCCCAGAGAGATTCTCCCCTTCTCCTCTCTAGCTCTCTTACAGAGATGTCTCCTTATTGGACCTGTGGGTTACATTTGGAAGCAGGAACGTGTGATACACTCTGCAAAAGCACTGAACTGAAGTGTAAATTAGGCTGCTAAGTCCCTTAGGGCCGCATATCTAAAGGTGTTTGGGTGCCTAACAGGGGTTTTCCAAAGCACTGTGGATCCTGTGACAGTGCTGAGCGCTGGCAGCAGAGCAAGCTCTCTGCTCACCATTCGTGCTAATTAGGTTCCCCTTGGGCAGGCCTTGTGGGTCTGGGTGCACCTGGTTACTGAGCCACACCGCCGGTAGGAAGCTGATGAGCTAATTTGCCCATTATCAGGAAGGCAGCATTCAAGGCTAAGGGGTGGGGTCCCAGCCCCCTGCCCACAAGTGAAGGCTTGGCTAGGAGCTGCCTCCTCTGCACTGGTGAAGAGCCAGTGGAAAGGGCTGGAGTTTGGGCCCCAGAGGACTATTACAATGGCCCGTAGAACAGCAGAAGGCGATGGAGAAGACCCTGCAGGCCTCGCACTGGGAGACACAGCTCCTGCCAGCCTGGTCAGTGGAGCAGCTCAGAGCCTGCAGGAATGTACAAGGGAACAAGCCCACGAACAGCACCAACTCCTGCAAAGTCTGGTGAGTCCTGCAATGGGCACTGGGTACCGGGGCCAGCTCCCTAAGGTGGGGGCCTGCCGGTGACCCCGGTGTGTTCTTGGTTACTTTTGATACTGGCCTGTGGAGCTGTTTGGGACAGAACAATGTGAGTCCTCTGGCAACACCCTGTGTAACTGGGCAGCATAGGCAGCATATGTGTCTCCCTGTGATCTTCATGCAAGAGACTCTGATGTGGGTAAGGCAGCCGTCCTGGACCAGGTTGGCCTGTCCAAGGGGGGAAATATCACCAGCAATTTAGCATGGCAAGATGGGGGATTATGGCCCCATGTGTTTGCACAGAAACTAAACTGTGGCCCAATCTGGAAAGGCCAGATCCCCAAACTCGGGGGGAGACTATGGACTCTGTGATTCGGGAACAGTTTTGTCAACGTCTCCCTGACAATATATGGGTTAGGAGGCATCAGCCAGTCAATCTGCATGCTGCAGTTAAACGTAACAGATGTGTTTGCAGGGCTGGGCCTTCCCAGCGTGAGTCAGATGTTTAAGGGACTAGACCTGGGGCGAAGGAGTGGAGGAGAGTCTAGGGCCGGAAAGGGCACCGAGGAGACAAAGAGGAAGGAGCCCTGAGGTGCTCAAGCTGTGGGTGTTTTCAGTGTGGACGTGAAGGACATATAAAAAGAGACCGTCCATTCATGGCCTGTGGGTTGGCACCGTTCAATGGTTGGGCTGAGACCCCGAGGCAGGGAAGAAGAAAGTCCCTGCTCTCTCGGTAATGGTAGGGAGAAGGCAGCAAAAGAGATGTAGTGGGCACTGCGCCCTCCTGTTGGCCAATCAGGTGAGAGTTGATGAATCCCCACTGGATGCTTCCTGGAGCTAGGGTCAAAATCAAATGTGTACACGGGGACAAGAAATTCAGTCCCATGGCCAAGGTGCCCTCAGACGTCAAGAGGACGTTCAGGTGGAAAGGTGTAGGTGTAGTGGATGGATTGCCCCATCTCCATATACCAGATGGGGATCCCTTCACAACAGGGAAGCAAAGTGGGTTACGAGGGCCCTAGAGGGTGGAAACAAAACCCGCTGGGCAAGGTAAAGAGGAAAGAAATGTAGAGGGGCTGGAGAAACCTAGACATGCTCTTGCAAGCCACTGAGATGGTAAGGAAGGAGACGTCCCCGGAGATACAGAGCAAGAAGAGAAAGAAAACAAAGGTGAATTAAGTGGGTCCATTGGAGTCACACACTTATCAGAGCCCTTATCCCGGGACTCTCAGGAGGAGGCTGCACCCATAGGACACTTGGAGGGATGGGCGAAACACAGGCCCTGGATAACCAGGAGGGGTGAGAAAAGACCTTGGCAACAAGCCAAAAGGGTGTAGGTGGGGGGGATAGCTCAACAGACTGCCCTTGGGCTGACGAGCTGTCAGCAGAGAGAGAAATATGGGGATGGGCCCCACCCACCAAATGCAATGTTTGTGGGTGGAGTGAGGATGAACCCAAGATGAACACCCTGAGGGCAAGGAGGGGCAGAGGCCTAGTTGTCCCTGTAAGGAAGGTAACATGAGCTTACGGCGTGGAAAGTCGTAAGGGACAAAGTGTATTTAATGAGTCATATATTGGCTAGTAATAGAGAAGCACTGTTGGCCTAGGTTTTTAGTGTGGGGAATAAGACCATTAACTAATCCTTCGGAGATGGGGGGCAAACAAAACCTTCCGGGTTTACTAGATCTCCGGCTCCGTTTTTGGAATGTCCCGGATTTGGGTACAGGACAAGGAAAATGTTATTGTGACCTTCCTGGTGCAATCCGGATAAACAAGGGAAGTCCCCAAAATCCCTGTCAAATAGTCAGATTAATAGTTTTGTACTTGCTAGTAAGTCGGTAAGCACATAACACAATCTAGTCTGCAAGGCAGAATTGCATATTTGGTTCTTTCATATTAATTAGATAAACCAGAAGGGGTTGTTGATAAAACTAGGGTGTCATCCCTGGTACAAAGAGTGCGCTGAGACTGACGTCTTCTGCCTTTGTGGACAGCTTGTGTGTCCGTCCAGCCAAGCCATCGGCCTGTTACACCTCAATGGTGTAAGCTCCAAAGCTCGTCTCTCTCACCAACAGAAGATGGTCCAATCAAAGGCCCCGTCTACACTACCCGCCGAAATCGGCGGGTAGCCATCGAAGTATCGGGGATCGAATTATCGCGTCTTGTCTGGACGCGATAAGTCGATCCCCGAACGCGCTACTTCGAAGTCCGGTACTCCTGCAGGGCGAGCGGAGTTACCGGAGTCGACGTGGGAGCCGCGAACTTCGATCGCGGCGCCGCGCGGACGCGAGGTAAGCGCGCCAAATTCGAACTAAGCTACTTCGACTTCAGCTACGCGAATAGCGTAGCTGAAGTCGAAGTACCTTAGTTCGATCCCGCCCCTAGTGTGGACCAGCCCAAAGATATTACACCTCACCCACCTTCTCTCTCTAATACCCATGACAATCAGCTGCTACTTAGTTTTTGGCAGAGACCTCACAACCCTTCAGTGAAATATGGAGATGGTGGTCAGACGCAGAGGTCGTATGCCTGCGTGGGTATATCTGGGCAGGTCTGTGTCACAGGCACCTAAAACCCTTTAGAAATCTGCCGCTTAGCTGCTTTTGAAACCTTTCCTCCATGTATGTATTTATTTTGGTAAGGATAAAGGTTTAAAGGAGTAAAACATAATGGGCTCTAGAGGGCAGCAGAGGCCAAGAAATGAGAGGCAGCAGCAGCAGTTTGATCACAGAAATAGAATTTTGAAACTAAAGAGAAACCACAAAGTTTTCACTTTACCTCTGCCTCTTTCCTCTCTCTGTCTGGCTACAGAGAGCTTAGACACCACTATTTGGCTCCATCTGGTCAATTATCCTGGATTGTTCTCGCTCGCTGCATTACTTCATCAGTCCGTTGTGTCCAGACTCAATTTTAAACAGCTCCAGCAACAGGCTTTCCATTTTGGTCGTATTAAACATCTCCTTGAATTTCCAGTGTTGCTTCCCTCTGCCATGTGGATCCAGACGGTCTGAACCGCGTGGGATGGATGCTCGGGTAATAATGATTAGAACAACTTAGGGACATGGTGGATTCGCCAGCTCTTGAAGTCTTCAATTCGAGACTGGATGTCTCTGTGCAAAAGGTAGGCTCCAGCTTAAAGAGAAGTCCGGAGCTTGAAGCCGGACTCACTGGGTGAAATTATCTGACCTGTGGAATGCAGGAGGTCAGACTCAGATTCCAAGGCCTGAAGAGACCACTGTGATCATCTAGTCTGACCTCCTGCGTAGCACAGGCCACAGAACGTTTCCACAATAATTCCTAGGGCAGGTCTCTTCCAAAAACATCCAGTCTTGATTGAAAAATGGTCAGGGATGGAGAATCCACCATGACCCTTGGTAAACTGTTCCAATAGTTCATTACTCTCGGTTAAAGATGTATGCCTTATTCATCGTCTGACTTTATGTAGCTCCAACTTCCAGACATTGCACCACGTTATACCTCTGTCTGCTGGACTGAAGAGCCCAGTATTAAATATTTGTTCCCCATGTAGGTACTCACAGACTGTAATCAAGTCACCCCCGAACCTTCTCTTTGTTAAGCTAAACTGATTGAGCTCCTGGAGTCTATCACTATGAGGCATGTTGTCTAATCCTTCAGTCATTCTCATGGCTCTTGTCTGATCTCTCTCCAATATATCAACATCTTTCTTGAATTGTGGGCACCAGAACTGGACACAGGATCCCAGCAGCCATCACACCAATGCCAAATACAGAGGTGAAATAATCTCTTTCCTCCTAGTTGAGATTCCCCTGTTTATGCAGCCCAGATCACATTAGCTCCTTTGTCTACCACTTTGCATGGGGAGCTCATGTTCAGCTGATTACCCACCATGACCCCTCCCCCCAAATCTTTTTCAGTCATTGCTTCCCAGCCTAGGTTCCCCTATCCTGTAAGTATGGGCTACATTCTTTGTTGCTAGGCATATGCGTTTACATTTAGCCATGTTAAAATGCATATTGTTTGCTTGTGCCCAGTTTACCAAATGGTCCAGATCACGCTGAATCAATGACCTGTCCTCTTCCTTATTTATCATCCCCCCAATCTTTATCACCTGCCAATTTTATCAGTGATTATGTTTTCTCCTAGGTCATTGATACATGTGTTAAATAATGTAGGAGCAAGAACAAATCCCTGCAGGACCCTACTGGAAACACCTGCGTGATGCGGATTCTCCATTTAGTTACACTTTGAGAACTATCAGTTAGCCAGTTTTTAGTCCATTGAATGTATTAATTTTATATTCTAGTTTTAGGCTAGATACGTTTTTCCCAACCACTAGGTTACTCCCCCCTCCCCGCCCCCCGAGGTGGCACAAAAGGTAATCAGGGAGGGGAGACGACATACTGTAAATTCCCACTTCCCACACACCCTTATCCTTCAAGGTCAAGTATCTTTGTCAGCCTTCCAAAAAACACAAGGAAAAACATTATCTAGGCTTACCATTGTGATTACTTACACACTTACATTTACTATGAAAGTAAGAGTACAAATGGGGTTGTGATTTTGATTGTACTTTGAATAAGAGGTTGTTAACCTGAAAAACAGTGGACTAGTTTATCATAATGTTCTCTTCTGGTCTTAACATCTATTAACTTATTAATCTAGTTATTTTGCCTAATACACTACTGGAAGGTTCTGAAGCCCAGATACTCAAATGTATTTAGGTGCCTAACTTTCAAAGCGTCTAGCCCTCAGATACTATGGTGATGTAATCTGTATAAGAATGTGACTAGAGTCGTCAGACTGAGTCTGAACATTTGAGATCTAGTCTAATCAGTCGAAGGCATTTATGAGCTGCTGTCTAGGTTGATAAGTAAACCTCAGTCCCCCTGTTTTCTAAGCACTGGATCACACAAGAACTGTGGTGTGATGAATTCATCTCTGATTTCCTGTTGGTGTGAATGGAGAGTGAAAATCTATTGATATATTGGGTGTTAGAAAAGAAAAAACGATTAGAAATAAATTAGTAACATGTAGTGGGCACTAGATGGCAGCAGAGACCAAGGAATGAGAAGCAGCACCTGCAATTTGCAATGAGAGTGGAAACAGCCTTTCAAAACACCAGAGAAACCGCAAACAAGTCTCACCTCTGGCCTGCTGGGTTCTGTCTCTTTCCCGGGGACAGAGAAGCAGAGATGTTAACTGTTTGCTTTTTGGATCCATCCAGTTAATGACAGGCAGAGACCAGCATTGTTTTGGGCGGTGTGAGTTTCACAACGTGCCTGGTTCTAATTTTAAACAACTCCAGCAAGAAGCCTTCCACGTAGGTTGTAATTAACATCTCCCAGAATTCCCTGTGGCGTTCCTTTCTGTTGTGTGGTTGTAAACTATCCAAATCATACCCGCCAGGTGCATGAAGCAATGTGACTGGCATGTCTGGAAGGCGCTTGGATATTAACGAAATTCATGAAATTAATAGGCAGCAGGTTTAAAACACATGAAAGGAAGTATTTTTTCACACAACACACAGTCAACCTGTGGAACTCCTTGCCAGAGGATGTTGTGAAGGCCAAGACACTAACAAGTTTCAAAAAATAACTAGATAAGTTAATGGAGGACAGGTCAATCAGTGGCTATTAGCCAGGATGGGCTGGGATGCAACACCAGGCTCTGATTGTCCCTGGCCTCTGTTTGCCAGAAGCTGGGAATGGGCGACAGGGGATGGATCACTTGATGATCACCTGGTATTGGCCACTGTCGGCAGACAGGACACTGGGCTAGATGGACCATTGGTCTGACCCAGTCTGGCCATTTTTATGGTTGTAAAATCAAGAGGTGACTTGATTGTGTTGTATAAATCCCTTGACAGGGATAAAATACTGGGCACTGAAAGCTTCTTTAAGCTAGCAAAGAAACATAACAAGAACCGAGGGCTGGAATCTAAAGCCAGACACACTCGGATTAGACATAAGGCCTGTGTTTTTGGCTGGGTGAAGTGAAGCCCTACATTCAGTTTGGTGACACTTCCCCATTTGTCTGTTTGTACGTAACATGATCACTTTTGAAAACCATGTCCGATCAATTCCAAATTTTTAGGGAATGTTCTAGGCATCAGTGGGCCAAATCCTACTGTTTTGGGGGGAAAAGCAGAAGGTGGAAATGGGGAACACACGGAGCACCTTGCATCTGGGTACCAGACCAAGCAGCTTCCACCATCTTTAGCTGTGTATAGATTAAATAACTGATTGATGGCCACTACTGACCCATTCCAGAATAACAACGCCCACCCCCACAGCTCAGTTCTGCCCATCCTCCCAATACCGTTTAAATGGTGACACCCTTAAAAGACTTGTTTCCAGGCAGAAAAGAAATAAGAATGTGGGACTAGAGCAGTGGGAAAACCTGGAATGGAGGAAGTGGGGAATGAGTGCACAGAAAAATGCTGGCTGTGGGAATGAAGGGGGGGAGGGGAGGGGGACCTGGATCCGGGGGTAGAGGGGAAAAGGGCAGCATGAGGGACAGAGCCCTGCTATGTGGCAGAGGTGGGAATGGGAATACATGGAGGCTGCTATGGCTGGGGAGGGACCAGGCAGACAACCTAGTATAAGGGAGGAGTTGACTTGGGGATTGTGGAAGCTGCGGGGGGAGGATTGAAGAAGACAAGGAGCCAATGGTGAATGCCAGGAGCTTGGTCTACAGATGCAATGGCATGTGCCTCCTGCTCTGAGACTGAGGGCAACTCGCCTCTTGGGCAGACTCCAGAGGAAGTGGTGGAGCCTCCATCTCCCGCAGCCCTCAGGGGAAGACTGGATCCCTTTCTGGAGGAGAGACTTTAGTCAAACAAAAGTTCTTGGGCTCCATATAAGAGTGACTGGCTATAAATCTTTGGCCTGTGCCAAACAGGAAGTGAGACTAGATGATCCAAATGGTCCCTTCTGGCCTTAAAATCCTGGGTATGATCCGTTGGGTTTTTAATGGCTACATTTTTAAATGGGCCGTAGAGTGCAGCAGACACCCAGCAGCAGTATTTTGAAAGGTGAAAAGAAATAGAAATTTGAAACAGAAACACCACAGAGCGCTCTCACTTGTGGTTTGCCTTGATCTCTTTCTGTCACTGTCTCTCTCTCCCTGGGGCCCAGGAGCAGAGATCAGAACAAGATCACTGGACCTGTCTAGTCAATGACAGGGGCGGTCCATTACACAGGTGCTGGCCCAGCCCGGGGAAAGTCAGTGAGGGTCGGGGAGAGCAAGCGATGGAGGTGGGGAGGCTGCAGTGAGTGGGGGTTGGGGCCTCGGAGAAGGGCGGGGCAGGGGCGGGGCAAGGGTGTTTGGGTTTCTGTGGTTAGACAGTTGGCAAACCTACCTCTGTCTGCTGGACTGAAGAGCCCGTTATTAAATATTCGCTCCCCATGTAGATACCGAGGGGTCGTAATCAAGTCACCTCCGTAGCCTTCTCTTTGTTACGGTAAATTAGCACTCAAGGAGCAAATCACAGCAAGGCCTATCTAATCCGTTAAGCATTCCTGAGGCTCTGCTCAGCACCTGCTCCAACTTAGCAACATCCTTCTTGAATTGTGGGCACCAGAACTGGCCACGGGGTTCCAGCAGCGGCCGCACCAGTGCCAAATACAAGAATAGCAACTGGCCTTCCCTTTTGGTTGTATTGTACACGTCCCAGAACACCCCGTGCCTCTCTCCGTCAGCTGAGTCCACACTCTCCAAACCGGCCTGCCAGAGGCCGGGCCCAGTGATCCGGTGGTACAGGATGGCTGAGAAGAGAACCCGTTTATCAGAATCAGGCTGTCTATGCGGCCTGCCTACGAATCAGAATAGATTAGACAGAATACGGGATATTAGTGTGGAGTGGAATAGGATAAAGAGAAAAATAAAATAGAATGGAATAAAGTGTGTGTGCGTGTGTGTGTGTGTGTGTGTGTGTCCACACTCAGTTTTAGGACTTATTTTGTTCTATTTAAGATTAAATATTTAAATGAGTAAAATGGAGCGATCGCTTGGGGGCAGCAGAGATCCATGAATGAGACGCAGCAGCAGCTGTGGTTTGTCAGGGGAGTGAGAACAGAGGAGACACTCCAGAGAGTTCTCACTTTCTATCTGTCTCAGTTTCTTTCTTTCTTTCAGTTTCTCCCTTTCCACCTGTCTTTGTGCCCAAAGCTCATGCGCTCTCAGCCACAGGCCTGTTGTGTGAACCAGGAGAAGTCACTTCCCCTTTCTGTGCCTCAATTTCCCCATTATAAAAAAAAGGAGATAGATTCCAATGGCGAGGGAGGCATCATTCCTTTCTAAAGCGCTTGGAGATCTGCTGAGGGAGAAGTGCTTGATAACTGCTAGGCATTACCATCCTCTCTGCATCTCTCTGCCTCTCTCCCTGTCTTTTTTCACTGTCTTGTCTGGTTAGATTGTAAACTCCTCAAGGGAAGGACTGTTAATGGCTGTATATGTGCAGCGCCTAGCGTAAAGGAGTCTTGACCTTGCCTGCAGGCTCTAGGTCAGGGGTCCCCAACGCGGTGCTCGGGGTTTTTTTTTTTGCTCCGCCGGCAGCGCTCGGTTTTTTGGGGTTTTTTTTGGCGCCCGCCAGACGAAAAAGGTTGGGGGGCCACTGCGCTAGGTCAACGTTTCTCAAATACGGCCACCAGGGGCTTTTTGTGCAACCATGACAACCTCTTGGGTGCTGATGGGGGAAGGGGTGGGGGAAGCATTGGCCCCTCCCTCCTTGTTGCTCCCGGATGCGCCTCCAGCTGCAGGGCTTCAGCAGGCGCTGGTTCCTGGCTCTAGTCCTGGGCTCCGGCCGCGCTGGCCACAGGCGCCGACCCCCAGCCCCAGCCGCACGGCAGCGGGCTCCAAGCACAGGGCTTCCGGTGCCGACCCGCAGCTCTGGCCGTGGAGCTTCAGTCTCTGGCCCCCAGTTCCACCCCCTGACCCCCAGTTCCACCCCCTGGGCCCCAGTTCCACCCCCTGGGCCCCAGTTCCACCCCCTGGGCCCAGTTCCACCCCCTGGCCCCCAGTCCCACCCCCTGGCCCCAGTTCCACCCCCTGGGCCCCAGTCCCACCCCCTGGCCCCAGTTCCACCCCCTGGGCCCCAGTCCCACCCCCTGGGCCCCAGTTCCACCCCCTGGCCCCCAGTCCCACCCCCTGGGCCCAGTTCCACCCCCTGGCCCCAGTTCCACCCCCGGGCCCCCAGTCCCACCGCCTGGCCCCAGTTCCACCCCCTGGCCCCCAGTTCCACCCCCTGGCCCCCAGTTCCACCCCCTGGCCCCCAGTTCCATCCCCTGGGCCCAGTTCCACCCCCTGGCCCCAGTTGCACCCCCCGGGCCCCGGTTCCCCCCCCGGGCCCCCGTTCCCCCCCCCCGGCCCCAGTCCCCCCCCCTGGCCCCAGTTCCACCCCCGGGCCCCCAGTCCCACCCCCTGGCCCCAGTTCCATCCCCTGGCCCCCCGTTCCACCCCCTGGACCCAGTTCCACCCCCTGGCCCCCAGTTGCACCCCCTGGCCCCAGTCCCACCCCCTGACCCCAGTTCCACCCCCTGGCCCCCAGTTGCACCCCCTGGCCCCAGTCCCACCCCCTGACCCCAGTTCCACCCCCTGGCCCCCAGTCCCCCCCCCTGGGCCCCAGTTCCCCCCCCTGGCCCCCAGTCCCCCCCCCCGGCCCCCAGGTCCCCCCCCTGGCCCCAGTTCCACCCCCGGGCCCCCAGTCCCACCCCCTGGCCCCAGTTCCCCCCCCTGGGCCCCAGTCCCACCCCCTGGCCCCAGTTCCCCCCCCTGGGCCCCAGTCCCACCCCCTGGCCCCAGTTCCATCCCCTGTCCCCCAGTTCCACCCCCTGGACCCAGTTCCACCCCCTGGGCCCCCGGCCCCCCCCCTGGCCCCCCGTTCCCCCCCCCGGGCCCCAGTTCCCCCCCCTGGCCCCCAGTCCCACCCCCGGGCCCCAGTTCCACCCCCTGGCCCCCAGTTCCAGCCCCTGGGCCCAGTTCCACCCCCTGGCCCCCAGTCCCACCCCCTGGGCCCCAGTTCCACCCCCTGACCCCAGTTGCACCCCCTGGCCCCAGTTCCACCCCCTGGCCCCCAGTTCCATCCCCTGGGCCCAGTTCCACCCCCTGGCCCCAGTTGCACCCCCTGGGCCCCAGTCCCACCCCCTGGCCCCAGTTCCATCCCCTGTCCCCCAGTTCCACCCCCTGGACCCAGTTCCACCCCCTGGGCCCCAGTCCCACCCCCTGGCCCTCAGTTCCACCCCCTGGGTCCAGTTCCACCCCCTGGCCCCCAGTTCCATCCCCTGGGCCCCAGTTCCACCCCCTGGGCCCAGTTCCACCCCCTGACCCCCAGTTCCACCCCCTGGCCTCCAGTTCCACCCCCTGGGCCCCATTTCCACCCCCTGGCCCCCAGTTCCAGCCCCTGGGCCCCAGTTCCACCCCCTGGGCCCCAGTTCCACCCCCTGGCCCCAGTTCCA
Source organism: Platysternon megacephalum (assembly GCA_003942145.1). Taxonomy (NCBI): domain Eukaryota; kingdom Metazoa; phylum Chordata; order Testudines; family Platysternidae; genus Platysternon; species Platysternon megacephalum. The sequence continues at coordinate 371,087 of QXTE01000368.1, read as the reverse complement.
GCCATGCGGTGGCAGGTGCTGGCCCCGGGCTCCAGCCCCACGCGGCCCCAGCCCCTGGCTCTGATCCCCGTCCCAGCTGCACGGCAGCAGGTGCCGACCCCTGGCCCTGGCTGCGCAGTAGCGAGCGCTGGCTCCTGGCTCCAGCCCACACTCCTGGGCTGGGCTCCGGCACCCAGCTCCGGGCACTGTCCAGGCACTAGCCCTGGGTGCTGACCCACAGCTCCGATCCCTGGCTCCAGCCACGCAGTTCCCATCCCCAGCTCGGGTTCTGGCCATGGGCACTGAGCCCCAGGCCACCAGACCCTGGCTCTGGCCACACAACAGTGGGGCTCATCACCGACCCCAATCGCCCCGGCCCCCGCTGCCCCCCTCGGCCTCGCTTTTCAGAGCCTCCCAGGTGGCTATGAAGTGTGCTGTGATATTAACAAATATACAAACATCACTTTTCACACCGAGCCCCAGGACCCATTCAGCCCTGTTTGGGGGGGCGGGGGGCAACATTATTTTTGTTACTGACTCTGCCAAAGACCCCTACAGATACACATTGCAATGACTTGGATGTGACTCTGCGCTCATTGAATTGTTTTTCCTAAAGTTATTACGTATTTTAGAGGGAAAGTGTCAGTGCAGCCACCAGTGAGATTTGGTGGCCGACTCTGAGGCCAGCAGAGAATGTTGTTGCGAGACCCCTGCTCTAGGTGCTAGTGGGATACAACAATCCTAGGCTGAGATGGAGTAATACTTAGCGCTGGCCGAGCACTGCTTCACGCCTCGGTCTGCCAGCACGCCACGATGCAGCCAGTAGCTTTATTCCCATTTACAGAGGGGGCCCCAGCAGGCCAGTGACAGAACTGGGACCAGAACCCAGGCCTTTGAGAACACCACAGCTCAGTCCCTGCAGTATATCTGTCTAGGCCCCAGATTATCTTAGACCAGGGGTGGGCAAACTACAGCCCGCGGCCGTCCCATCAAGGTACAGGATCTGGCCCACAGGATTGCCAGCCCCGTGGCCATGCCGCTCCCAGAAGTGGCCGGCACCACATCCCTGCGGCCCCTGGGGGAGGGGGGGCAGAGGGCTCTGCGCGCTGTCCTCGTCTGCAGGCACCGCCCCCTGCAGCTCCCATTGGCCGGGAATGGGGAACCGCGGCCAATGGGAGCTTCGGGGGAGGTACCCTCAGATGAGGGCAGCACACGGAGACCTCTGCGCCCCCCCCATCCCCCCAGGGGCCGCAGGGACGTGGTGCCGGCCACTTCCGGGCGTGGCGTGGGGCCAGGGCAGGCAGGGAGCCTGTCTTAGCCCTGCTGCCACCCCGGAGCGGCTCGAAGTAAGCGGTGCCGGGCCGGAGCCCGCACCCCTCACCCTTCCTGCGCCCCAACCCCCTGCCCTGAACCTCCTGCTGCACCCTGAACCCCTCCTGCACCCCGCACTCCAACTCCCTGCCCTGAGCCCCCTGCCGCACCCCGCACCCCTGCTGCACCCCAACCCCCTGCCCTGAGCCCCCTGCCGTACCCCACACCCCTGCTGCACCCCAACCCCCTGCCCTGAGCCTCCTGCTGCACCCTTAACCCCTCCTGCACCCCACACTCCAACCCCCTGCCCTGATCCCCCTGCCGCACCCCGCACACCTGCTGCACCCCAACCCCCTGCCCTGAGCCCCCTGCCACACCCTGCACCCCTGCTGCACCCCAACCCCCTGCCCTGAGCCCCCCGCCCCCCCCCCCCCCCCCCCCCCCCCCCCCCCCCGCCCCCCAGCCCCCTGCCCCGAGCCCCCTGCCGCACCCCGCCCCCCTGCTGCACCCCAACCCCCTGCCCTGAGCCCCCTGCCGCACCCCGCACACCTGCTGCACCCCAACCCCCTGCCCTGAGCCCCCTGCCGTACCCCACACCCCTGCTGCACCCCAACCCCCTGCCCTGAGCCCCCTGCCGTACCCCACACCCCTGCTGCACCCCAACCCCCTGCCCTGAGCCCCCCGCCCCCCCCCCCCCCCCCCCCCCCCCCCCCGCCCCCCAGCCCCCTGCCCCGAGCCCCCTGCCGCACCCCGCCCCCCTGCTGCACCCCAACCCCCTGCCCTGAGCCCCCCGCCCCCCCCCCCCCCCCCCCCCCCCCCCCCGCCCCCCAGCCCCCTGCCCCGAGCCCCCTGCCGCACCCCGCCCCCCTGCTGCACCCCAACCCCCTGCCCTGAGCCCCCTGCCGCACCCCACACCCCTGCTGTACCCCAACCCCCTGCCCTGAGCCCCCTGCTGCACCCTGAACCCCTCCTGCCCCCCAACTCCCTGCCCTGAGCCCCCTGNCCCTCAGCCTCTCCTCATAACTCATGTGCTCCAGCCCCCTAATCATTTTTGTTGCCCTCCGCTGGACTCTTTCCAATTTTTCCAAATCCTTCTTGTAGTGTGGGACCCAAAACTGGACACAGTATTCCAGATGAGGCCTCACCAATGCCAAATAGAGGGGAATGATCACGTCCCTCAATCTACTGACAATGCTCCTACTTATACAGCCCAAAATGTCGTTAGCCTTCTTGGCAACAAGGGCACACTGTTGACTCATATCCAGCTTCTCGTCCACTGTAACCCCTAGGTCCTTTTCTGCAGAACTGCTGCCTAGCCACTCGGTCCCTAGTCTGTAACAGTGCATGGGATTCTTCCGTCCTAAGTGCAGGACTCTGCACTTGTCCTTGTTGAACCTCATCAGGTTTCTTTTGGCCCAATCCTCTAATTTTTTTAGGTCCCTCTGTATCCTGTCCCTAACCTGCAGCATATCTACCACTCCTCCCAGTTTAGTGTCATCTGCAAACTTGCTGAGGGTGCAGTCCACGCCATCCTCCAGATCATTAATGAAAATAATTGTCGCACTCCGCTTGATACTGGCTGCCAGCTAGACATGGAGCCATTGATCACTACCCGTTGAGCCCGACAATCTAGCTAGCTTTCTATCCACCTTATCGTCCATTCATCCAGCCCATACTTCTTTAACTTGCTGGCAAGAATACTGTGGGAGACCGTATCAAAAGCTTTGCTAAGGTCAAGGAATAACACATCCACTGCTTTCCCCTCATCCACAGAGCTAGTTATCTCCTCATAGAAGGCAATTAGGTTAGTCAGGCATGACTTGCCCTGGGTGAATCTATGCTGACTGTTCCTGATCACTTTCCTCTCCTCTAAGTGCTTCAGAATTGATTACTTGAGGACCTGCTCCATGATTTTTCCAGGGACTGAGGTGAGGCTGACTGGCCTGTAGTTCCCCGGATCCTCCTTCTTCCCTTTTTTAAAGATGGGCACTACATTAGCCTTTCTCCAGTTATCCGGGACCTCCCCCGATTGCCATGTGTTTTCAAAGATAATGGCCAATGGCTCCGCAATCACATCCGCCAACTCCTTAAGCACCCTCAGATGCAGCGCATACGGCCCCATGGACTTGTGCTCGACCAGTTTTTCTAAATAGTCCCGAACCACTTCTTTCTCCACAGAGGGCTGGTGACCTCCTCCCCATGCTGTGCTGCCAAGTGCAGTAGTCTGGGAGCTGACTTTGTTCGTGAAGACAGAGGCAAAAAAGCATTGAGTACATTAGCTTTTTCCACCTCCTCTGTCACTAGGTTGCCTCCCTCATTCAGTAAAGGGCCCACACTTTCCTTGACTTTCTTCTTGTTGCTAACATACCTGAAGAAACCCTTCTTGTTACTCCGTAATAACTTCGTATAGCATACATTATACGAAGTTATACGAATACAGACATTTCTCCTGGACTCCTTTCCTCCTCATGTTATTCTCCCAGGGGATCCTGCCCATCGGTTCCCTGAGGGAGTCAAAGTCTGCTTTTCTGAAGTCCAGAGTCCATATCCTGCTGCTCTCCTTTCTTCCTTGTGTCAGGATCCTGAACTCGGCCATCTCATGGTCACTGCCCCCAAGGTTCCCATCCACTTTTGCTTCCCCTACTAATTCTTCCCGGTTAGTGAGCAGCAGGTCTAGAAGAGCTCTGCCCCTAGTTGGTTCCTCCAGCACTTGCACGAGGAAATTGTCCCCTACACTTTCCAAAAACTTTCTGGATTGTCTGTGCACCACTGTATTACTCTCCCAGCAGATATCGGGGTGATTGAAGTCCCACATGAGAACCAGGGCCTGTGATCTAGTAACTTGTGCTAGTTGCCGGAAGAAAGCCTCGTCCACCTCATCCCCCTGGTCTGGTGGTCTATAGCAGACTCCCACAACGACATCATCCTTGTTGCTCACACCTCTAAACTTAATCCAGAGACTCTCAGGTTTTTCTGCAGTTTCATACTGATGCACCCCAACCTCCTGCCCTGAGCTCCCTGCTGAACCCCTCCCTGTACACTTGCCCTGAACCCCTTGCTGCACTCTGCACCCCTCCCGCACCTCAACCCCCTGCCCTGAGCCCCTTCCTGCACTCCGCACCCCTCCCGCACCTCAACCCCCTGCCCTGAGCCCCTTCCTGCACCCCGCACCCCTCCCGCACCTCATCCCCCTGCCCTGAGCCCCTTCCTGCACTCTGCACCCCTCCCCCACCTCAACCCCCTGCCCTGAGCCCCTTCCTGCACTCCGCTCCCCTCCCGCACCTCAACCCCCTGCCCTGACCCCCTTCCTGCACTCTGCACCCCTCCCGCACCTCAACCCCCTGCCCTGAGCCCCCTTGTACACCCCGCATCCCTCATCCACCCCAACCCCTTGCCCTGAGCCCCTTCCTGCACTCTGCACCCCTCCCGCACCTCAACCCCCTGCCCTGAGCCCCTTCCTGCACTCCGAACCCCTCCCGCACCTCAACCCCCTGCCCTGAGCCGCCTTGTACACCCTGCATCCCTCCTCCACCCCAACCCCTTGCCCTGAGCCCCTTCCTGCCCTCTGCACCCCTCCCGCACCTCAACCCCCTGCCCTGAGCCCCTTCCTGCACTCTGCAACCCTCCCGCACCTCAACCCCCTGCCCTGACCCCGTTCCTGCACTCTGCACCCCCTCCTGCACCTCAACCCCCGCCCTGAGCCCCCTTGTACACCCTGCATCCCTCATCCACCCCAAACCCTTGCCCTGAGCCCCTTCCTGCACTCTGCACCCCTCCCGCACCTCAACCCCCTGCCCTGAGCCACTTCCTGGACTCCGCACCCCTAGCCCCTGCCCTGACCCCCTTCCTGCACTCCGCACCCCTCCCGCACCCCAACCCACTGCCCCAGCCCTACATTCATGGCCCTGCATGGAATTTCCCCACCCAGATGTGGCCCTCGGGCTAAAAAGTTTGCCCACCCCTGGCTTAGACTATTTCTCTTATAATTTCTGGAGATAGGGGAATAAATTGCAGTGGCCAGCAGAGGGCAGCAGTGGCCAGCAGTGGCCAGCAGAGGGCAGCAAGGGTAAACAGATGGGCAACAGCAGCTGTGTGTTGTACTGATCAGAGCTGGTGTTTAAAAAAACAAAACCCTGCTGCCAACAACATGTCAGTGGGAAAAAGCAGAGCCTGAAAACGGAGTCATCTAGCTAAAGAGTCCTGCTTGCCACTCTTCAAAAACGAAACGCTTTTCTTAAACTGAAATCATTAATACCTAGCTTTTCTCTAGTGCTTTCCACGAGTCAATCCCCAAGGAGAGGTCAAGATCCATCTCCCCATTTCACAGACTGGGAAACTGAGCCACAAAGAGGTCAAGTGATTTATCCAAGGTCCTCTAGCAGCGTCCAACAGCTGAGCTGGGGATAGAAGCCACGTCTGCGTAGTCTGGTGCTTTACCCACTAGGTATTGCTGCCTCTCCTTTATCCTCCCCATTACTATTCATCATTGATCAGTTTCTGGTTGGGGGCAAATTACCAAACTCTACCCACCACAATGACTATTATAGGGTGGCATCTTTCATTTGGGTCTAAAGGCCATTTTTGGTCAATAAATATTTCAATAAAACCATTTGGACCAGCTCTGGGAGGGAGGAAGTGACACAGATAAGGGGTAAAAGGGGCTCTGAGTCATGGCATCAGGTTTGTTTTTGTCACACTCCACACAGTTCCCCTGGCCCTGTCTGGAGCTCAGTGGCTATTTCTCAGGACAGGGATATGGGTGACCCCCAAGGGCACACTAGAGTCTAAATCAGGGATCGGCAACCTTTGGCACATGGCTCGCCAGGGTAAGCACCCTGGCAGGCCAGGCCAGTTTGTTTACCTGCCGCATCCGCAGGTTGGACGGATCGTGGCTCCCACTGGCCGCGGTTCACCGCTCCAGGCCAATGGGGGCTGCGGGAAGCAGCGCAGGACAAGGGATGTGCTGGCCGCTACTTCCCATAGCCCCCATTGGCCTGGAGTGGCGAACGGCGGCCAGTGGGAGCCGCGATCGGCCGGACCTGCGGACGTGGCCGGTAAACAAACCGGCCCGGCCCGCCAGGGTGCTTACCCTGGCAGGCCACGTGCCAAAGGTTGCCGATCCCTGGTCTAAATAAATGTTTCTCGCTGAAATGAAGTGCCTGTTTTTTGCTCCTGTTCAAAGGGTCCCCGAAATCTCCCCTGATGGGCAGCTGCCATTGGTGTTCCTGGGAGCCAGCCGGGCAGAGAGATGGGAAAAGTGGCCTGTGGGGTAAAAGAAGTTGCAAGCTTTTTTTCTGTGTGTGTGTGAGTGTGTGTGTGTGAGTGTGTTCACAATAGGATGTGTGAAGGTGTATGGTGAGTTGTGTGAATAGCGGGTGTTGTGTGTGTGTTGCTAGTGGTGGTGACTCTTACGCAGATGTTCCCTTGGCATGCTGGGCCACTTGGTTACATGTGTGTAGCTTGTCACGACAATACATTCTCATTGACCTGAACAGAAAAATGTTGGTGTGTGTTAGTAAGTCAGTGGAGCGTGGTGTGAGTGGTTGTGCAGGGGGAGTTGTGTGGCAGTGCTGTGGAGAGTATAAGGAAGGTGACACACATACATTTGTAAATACTGGGAAGCTGTGTAGTGTGGGTGCAGTGGTGTGCGTTGCATACAGCTTTGTCTGTTTCTGTGTACTGTGTTTGTGTGTCATGGTAAACACACTGTGAAGGTGTGTGTTGTGTGACTGGTGTATGAAATGTATTGCTGCTGCGGAGGATCTGTTTATGGTGGCAATCTCATTGCCTTTCATGACACACACCACCCTCCGGTGTGCGAGAACCTGCGTGTGATGGCAGTGTGAATGCGTGGTGGTGTCTGCGTGGTGTGTGAGCATCTCGGGGAAGCTGCATTGTGGTGGTGGTTGGGAGTGTGTTTTTCTTAATAGGCCCGTCTGGCTGTCACAGGCCAGGAAACCCCATAAGCGCTAAACACTGTTTGGAGTTTAATTTTAGAAGCTTGTCTAAGTTCCTTGTCTGTGTAGCAGCTGAGCACTTCACTGACACTAATAACACCCAGCTCTGACCTAGCGTTTTCATCAGTAGATCTCGAAAGCACTTTACAAAGGAGGCCTGTATCATCCCTCTTTCAGATGGGGGAAACTGAGGCACAAAAAAGGGGAAGTGACTTGTGCAATCTGACCAAGAAGGCCAGAGGCAGAACTAGGAATACAGCCTAGTGAGACCCTTCCACTAGAAAACACCCCCTCCCTAGAGATCCAGTCAGTCCCTGGCACTCTGAAATCCCCCCCAACCTCCTCCCCCCCCTTAACACATTTATCCTCACAACCCCACTGTGAGGCGAGGAAGGGTCATATCATTCATTTTAGCCCCTCCATGTGTTGTTGTCACCATCTCCACTTTATGGAGGGGGAAACTGAGGCACAGCATGGTTATGGTCAAACATCAGGGAGCATCCACCGCTTTGGTGTACCTTCATCTGTGAGCATCGCAAATGGCTTCGTTTCCAGAGACACAGCCTCGCTCACCGCTCCCAGTCACCTCTAGCAAGTCTTGAGAAGCCGGTTGGAGAGGGCTGTGGAGTAGGATTCAAGCGGGTAATAACACCTAGTTCTTACACAGGTCTGCCATTTTACAGCTGGGGGAAACCGAGGCACGCAGAGGGAAGTGACCTGCCCAAGGTAATGGCAGAGCAAGGGATTAAATCTGGGTCTCGCGAGCCCCAATCCAGCTGTTTCTCCACTAAGCCCGTGGCCTCTCCTTTGATTTTTGCTCAAGATGTGGGTTTAGATGTCATCTGTCTCAGCCTTGCTGTAGGACTTTGGGAAGTAACCAAACAAATGCCCCATGCCTCAGTTTCCCCAGATGTATAATAGGGATCCTGACACTTCATTTGTCTGTCTGATTAGCTGGGGGGTCCTCAGGGCAGAAGGGACTGTCTCAACTCTGAAGGTACAGGACCTAACACATTAGGTCCCTGATTTTGGGATGGGGGGTCTCCAGGAGCATCTATAATACAACCAGAGTTGCCATCTTGTGTGAAATTATCATGAATCTACCAATACGTGGTATGTTTCCTAAAGCCCCAGATCCTGGATTCACTTGATTGGCTGAAAATCACCCCCCCCCTTTTTTTTTTCAGTGAGATCTGAAAGTTTCTAGCCCTCAGAATGAGGAAAGGAAAAAAACTTGCAAACATGAATCCTTAAGGCCTAAAACAAACCATCACCAACATTTATTATTTTTTAAACATCCTCATGATTTGTGGGAGACCTGACTCATGATTTTTGAATGTTTGAGGTTGGCAATACTGCGTGTGTGCAGGCACACACACACACACACACACACACACACACACACGACCAGGTACAGAATCCAAACAAGGTCACTAGAAAAAAACATGTCTTTTTTCCCCCTTAAATTCAGTTTTCTCCACCTCTTCCTGCAGCGGGTGCTGGCTCCCGTTCTCCTGCTCCGCAAGGTGTTTGCTTTGCGGAGGGGCAGGTACAGAGGTGATGGTGATCTCTCACGACTGGACATCACGAGCTGCCAGTCTACATTCAGGTACGTTGTCATGTTCTGGCCTGTTAGGCCTGTGGGTTTAAGAGTGACTTGATTTCAGTGCCTCCATTTGGGGCTGTTGGAGATGAGACCCTTCAAAGGGGTTGATTCTCAGGACAGGTGCTCGGCACTCTGACAGTGCAGCCCCTCCATGGTGTCCCAAGTAAGTGTCTCCAAAACCTCTTGTTGATTTAGGCCTAAAATCTCTCTCTCCAAAGGCAAGAGTCAGAAGCAGGCAAACCCAACAGCAAAACAAAAGCTAATCTATGCAGTGTCTCCGCTCCAGCTTGTCTCCCATGGGGTTAATTAACAAAAGTAAAAAAGCTTTAATTAACGTGGGCTGATCATTTCCCCTTAGGGACCTCGTGTTTGGAGGAAGCCAGAGCGTGTGGTTAATTGGTCGGACTGGGAACTAATCAATAGCTTTAAGTTTTGGAAAAGAGTTGATAAACTTTCCCTCTAATGCAACAGGGAAGCTCATAATGAGTCTGTGTGGGGGTGTGGGTTTTTTTTTTAAGTGTCAGTTTTTCAAATAGCAACCAGTGGTTTTAGCTAGCGCTGGAAATCTCCAACAATAGGCCAGATACTCGGCGAATGGCCATCACTGTAACTCTATGGAGGGGGCTATGCCGATTGGCCCAATGTTATGTCAAGTATCCTTTGAACTATTCATTAACATATTTAATACCACTATTTAATGTAATCCTTACTGAGCACCTAACATCATGTAGGAAGACAGGACTGGCCATTCCAGATCAGACCTGTGGTCCTGTGTCTCCACTCTCCAGGGGAAGTCCAGCTGTTTCAGAAGAAGATTCAAAAATCCCTGCAATAGGCAATTACAAGATAAAACTCCTGTAATAAATGTTTCTTCCTAACCCCTCCCATGAAAGCCTGGCTCCTGCTCTGAAGCAGGCTGGCTGATTGCTTCTCCAAAGCTTTCCCTGACTGTACAAAGCATTTACTCCAAGAACACTTGCGATAAAGGGCCCGTACACTGGTTGAGGAGATAATATTGTGGTTCAGAAGTGGCCCTGTGACTTATTCATAGATTATACAGGAAGTTTTGTGATCCCCTAATCTGAGCTCCTGTGTAACACAGGCCATAGCCATGCCCTGAATTAATTCCTGTTTGAACTAGAGCAGCTCTCCTGGGGCCTACGCACTTCTGAAAATCCCACCCTTAAGCTGTATGGCCAGGGGATCCGGCCACTGACATCCAGGGACATTGCATCAAGTTTATAGGCAGTGGAATGAATGTAACTCTCTCCCTTGCTGTTAACTCTAGTTCACAGTCCTTTATAATGGATGTAAAGGGCTAGGCAAGACTTGGGGCTTTGACAGTGTGTCAGTGGGATCTAAAGGGTGCTTAGAACGTTTGCTGCCCCTCTGTGGAAAGGGAATGTCCCCCAGAAAACGTAAGGTAGGGGATCATTGAGGGATAAGCGATTGTAGCCAGAAGGGGTGGGGCTTTGGAGACAATGGGACATATCGTCAGGTGATGCAAATCATTACGAGCCCATTGACGTGACTGGAGTCTATCCCAGCTGAGGATTCGGAATTAAGCAAGACACACGGTCATTCTTTCACTCTGCTCAGCACTGCTAAGGCCTCGGCTGGGGCTCTGTGTCCGGTGCTGGGCACCACGCTTCGGGAACGTCCAGAGGAGAGCGACAGAACTGATTCAAGGCCTGGAAAACATGGCCCGTGAGGAAAGGATTTTAAACAATGGGTTTGTTTAATCTGGAGAAAAGACTGTGGGGGAAACAAGGCTTCACTCTGTAGCAGGTTGTTATAAAGAAGTGGGTGATAAATAGTTCTCCTTATCCACTGAGGACAGGACAAGAAGCAATGAGTTTAAACTGCAGCAAGGGAGGTTTAGGTTGGACATTAGGAAAAACTTCCTAACTCAAGGGTAGTTAAGCACTGGAACAAATTGCGTAGGGAGGTTGTGGGAACTCCTTCATTAGAGGTTTTTTAGAAGAGCTCAGACAAACCTGTCAGGGATGGTCTAGATAATACTTGCTCCTGCCTCAGTGCTGGGGACTGGATTAGAGCTATCGAGGGCCTTTCCCGTGCTACATTTCTATCACTTAAGGGCCTGATTATCTTGCTCTTCACTGGGGTGTAAATCGGGATCTACTCCACTGGCGTCAGTGGGACCCATTGCCCCTCGCTGACTCGGGAGTCACTCCACGCTGCAGCTGGGGTGAGTGAGCTGGGCAGAATCGGGACCGAACTACTTGCGTTGCCCCCTAGAAGGGGATCACATGATGCTGACGGTTCTTTACCTCGTCTGTAGTTCATGGGACTGCAACATTCAGTTGCGTTATTTGTGGACTTGTGGTTCTTGGCAAATGAAACTACACAACTGGCTTGTTCAACTGTTTCCATTGCTGATGTTTCTCAGGTGTACTGCAGTGTGACTCCATTGACTTCAATGTACACCCGATAGGCCTCTGGCTGCTTTGCTGTTCTGAGTAGCTGGCTGTGATCTATTAATACAACGTTTCCACGCCTCTGACAGCCAGCCCACCGAACGCCCAGCAAACCCGGCCAGGCGCGAATTCAGCTTCTTGCTTGGTTAGGAACATCTGTCGCTATGGAAGCCCTGCAAGCGTGAAAAACCAGCCACCAAGCGTCTGAAGCAGCAGCATTGTTTTCACACAGCTTCTCCTGGTGAATTCATTGGGAAAATCTTCCCAGACTGCAGTGCCTGGGCTGTTCCTTGAGTAGGCCATGTCGCTTTGCTTCCCTGTTTTGTTGGAGGTTTATCAGAGAAAGTGCTAGGCCTCATGGTTAGGATCATCCTTAATCCTGGCCCTTAGCCCCCTGCTATCCCGGCCCTGGGCTCTCCCCAGCCCTGGCCCACACAATTCGACCGATACCCCTCAGTCCAGACCCACAGCCGCCTGCTGTCCCACCTCTGGACTTCTCACCCGTCCCCAGCCCTGTCAATGCCCTCTGTTTGTCAGCTAGTATGGCAATATCAGTTAACACGGACTTATTTGTCTTTTCGATGTCTGGCCTGTTTGCTGCATCTTTTGGCCTTTGTAAGTTACCAGATCATCTGAGCCTCTTCATTCTCTGCAGCGCTTCCCATCTGGTCTTAGGACCACCCAGTTGAGCCTTTAACTATGTACGTCCCACAGGGGCTCCAATGCAGACCCTGGGTGACCTGATCCTGCCGGGGATCAACGCGTACTCCACCATCTCAGCCTTTGCCGAGCTGGTGACGTGCCCCAAAGTCAAATTCCCTCCTGTACAGAGGTGCAGCACAGGGCCTGGGGATCACTCACGTCTTGTCTGGAGGGCTTAAGTGGAATGTAACCAGTGTAGTCGCTGTACTGTCTGCACAGGGGGTGAATGTTGCTTCACTGGGTCTGTCCTGGTATAACATAGCCCTCTGGTAGGCACATGGCCTCCTGCAAACACTGCATCACGCCGTGCTGGTAACTCCCACAACGCTGTTCGGCGGGTAGGATGAGACTTTCAAAGCTGCCTGTTAGATTGGGATGACTGGTGTCTATAAAAACGAACAGGAGTGGTACATTCAGATCCCCAAGGTGACTTGAAAAATCCCATCCATTTGGGGTACAATTAAAGATCATTTTAACCCCAGCGTGTCACTGTGACCATGTCGGATAGATGGATGAGTACAAGCCAGTATGAAATATTTGTAGCTGGGGGGTCTCATCACCTCTGAATGGTTGGGGGGTGAGTGGGTCTGTGAATACAGCAGCACTTCTATATAAATACCCTCCCCTGACCATAGTCTGCAGAAAGTGGGAACTCGGTGAGTGACATAACCGCTTGGAGGGGGCGATTCACACGCTGCAAATGTGACTCTGAGTCACCTAACTTTGGGGGAGATTTTTTAAAAGCCCCCCCCCCCCCCCTCAGGTTTTAGGAGCCAGGGTTCTTTGAAGGCTTTCGCAAGGCTCCCTTTCTTCACCACGTTAACAACAAGCCCCTTGTCTTGACAGTCAAGGATCTGAGGGGGCGAGTCCAGAGCCCAGGGCTGGGGGGTGCTGGATCACTAACGCTCCTTCCTCACGGCCAGGGGCAATGGCTGAGCAGCATCTCACCAAGCCCAGAAGGTCAAGCCCCCCTGGGAGTCCTGTTGGAGCACCCACGGCCCATGGCCACCTGGCTGGCTGGCCCCCCGCTACGTAGGCCAGGAAGTCACCCAGGTGGACTGTCTGAGCAGCTGTGTAAACTCCTTTTGCTACTGCCTGCCGCCTGCAATCTGTATCGAGCCCCGTTCCTGACTCCTGCTCTGCTCTGGACCCTGTTCCTCCTAGCTCCCACCTGGCTCCTGCTCCATGCCTGACCCTGGCCTCCCCCCTGGTTCCTGCCCGTATGCCTTGCTCCTGGCCATTGACTACTGTTCTGGCTCTGACTGGTCAACCCTTGGCCTCTGGCATTTGGTATCTGACCCCGGCGCTGACCCTCAGCTTTGATTCCTGGTTCTGACTCTGGATCCACCCCTGGCTCTGATATTTGGCAGCTGATGCTGGTTCTGACCCCCCTCCCCACTTCTGTTCCCTGACCTGGGTGACTGCTTCACCCACTAGGCCAGACTGGCCCTTCATGGCCTCCTCCAACCCCACACACCATCTCTCATCTGCTACTGTAATGTCCACTCCCTCCTCCCATCAGCCAGGGGGGCAGCCTTCACTGCCTCCTTGCTAGACAGGTGCTTGTTTGAACGTTTGTTTTCTCCCATGTTGCCCCTCACACTTGGGAAAAGCATCCGCAAACCCCCTCCTTCAAACTCTCCTCTGCTATGGTGCCGATGACAATCAGGACAACGGTGAGGCAGCTGGTAGGCCGAGCCCATGGCTCACCATGTTGCCCAATACTGACTCCGTTTCCTTGTACTCCCCAACTGTCTGTCTGCAGCCACCTCTTGCTGCCCGGTTCTTTCCCGCCTCCAGAACGCACAGGTTCGCAGGCAGACGCTTGAGCTGAAGTATGTTGTTTGTTTTGTTTGCTTCAGTGAGTGATCGGTCACCGAAACAGGGCACCGTGTAGGGTTACATGCAGGTGTTCGCCTTAAATACACGGTTCCCAAGTTATTCGTTCTATACTGTACCATCACGCTTTCTGCCTAGCACTAAGATTCGTTTGGTGACCCAGTTCCTTGGACTGTTGGGTCAGCTTTTTTACCCGGCTGTTCGTTTTCCTGCCAATCACACATCTTTTCACACGTCCAACGCCTAAAATATACATTCTCCATATTACATCCTACACTTATCTTATACTTAGATTGTAACTGGCACTTTTGTAGCAGTGTTGGTCCCAGGGTACGAGGGAGACAAGGTGGGTGAGGTGATATCTTTTATTGGGGGAAGGGTGGAGCTTTCAAGGTTCACAGAACTCCTCGGGTCTGGAAAAGGAAACCAGAGTGTAAGGTCTGGGGGCTGGGACCATCTCTTTTTGTTCTGTTTGTACAGCTCCTAGCACAACGCATCCTGGGCCATGCCTAGGCACTACCACAATACAAATGATTGTGTTACTGCAATATAAATCATTATCATCTATAGTAATAAACTTCACACCCAACCAGCAGTGCCCTGATAGCATCATTCTGAATCCTTTTCATGTAGCCAGTCCCTGGTGGCCTCAAAGTAACTCAAAGACTCAGAAATAATGTAGCTTTAGTGCAGCCCTGGGAACTTGGTGGGATGCAGTTAACTACGGTTGGAGGAAGGTTGTTAAGCTCTGGAACAGGCTTCCAGGGGCGGTTGTGGAATCCCCATTGCTGGCAGTTTAAGGACGGGTTGGACCAACACCTGTCAGGGATGGTCTAGGGTTACTTGGTCCTGCCTCAGCACCTCTGGACGTCTCTTCCAGCCCCACATTTCTATGAGTCTATAATTGTGCCTGGGGGCTGAGTCTAGTGGCAAACCATTGACAGCGAAATCCTGGCGCCGTTAAGCCAACCGGAGTTTTGCCACTGACTTGGGAATTTCACCCTAGCAACTGAAGGAAAGCCAGAGTGGATCAGACCAGGGTTCTAGCCCCGTCTCCACCAATGCTTCGTACCCGCTGCTTTGGAGGAATCCTGCAGTTAACATCCCATAGTGGGATTTGGGGAATGAGTCCAAAGGCCAGATTTTTAAAGGTATTTAGGTTCCTAGTGAGACTTTCAAAAACATCTTCTAGCGGCCTGAACCTCAGGTGCTTTTTAAAGTCCCACTAGATGCTTAAGTAGCTTTAAAAAAATCTAGCCCTTGGGCTTTAGAAAATTCTACCCATCCCATGTACCCAGAGGGGCTGGAGTCTAAGTGGACCCCCCATTTTGCCTATTGAACCTAAACCAGTTTAATTAGTGGTGCAAACTCCTGTGCAAAAATGCCATTTATTCAATGTGTTCCTGGTTTCTACCAGTTTAGTTTAAATCAGTTCCTTGCCAGCTTGAAGAAAATCAAAGTAAACCAGAGGTAAACCTGAGTGTCTACAGAGGGGTTTGCTTCAGTTTAATTAGATGAAATTCTGCCCGGGGTGAAACTTTCTGGCTTGTGTTCTACGGGGAGTGACACTAAATGATCTGGCTATAAAAATGTATGAGTCCATGAAATCAGTTTGAAAGGCAGTTTTGGTTAATCTAGAAGAACGGTGTGTGAAGACAAGTCCTAAGAGATGGGGCTAGAGTAGAAATAAATTGATCTGAAAACAGAATAAAATGCTTTAAAGAATGTGATTATTAGACTTGTTTACAAGGCCTCTGTCTCTTAGTGCCGTGCACATGCAAGTTTCGGTTTTGGTTCCTGCTATTCCAGTGACATATTCAAATGAAAAGGCAACTTCTGTGAACTAACAGCTGGCTGCTTTGGTCATCAGCCTGTTTTCTCAAGCAGCGTGATAGCTCTGAAAATATGTTATTGAATTTTCTTTACATTTTAAAAAGTATATTATATAAAAATCAAAGACACAATGCAATTGATTGAAGGCATTTAAATCAATCCAACTGCAATCGTAACTGGCATTAGGAGAGAGAGAGAAAGAAATATAAAATTGCACATATGTTGCTGCTTTTTTCCTTAAAATTATAACTGGGGGCGGGGGGGAGTGCTCTGAGTTCCTGCATCTACCTCTGAAAGGTCTCGTGCTGGTCTCTGTGTGGGAGCCATTGGGAGATTCTCTGCTCTGTACGTTGCAGGACGCCAGACTAGATCCAAATCCAAATCTGTGGCTCAATAAATCTGTAGTGGCTGCAAATGTACCGTAATCTACTAAACACTGGAGCAGTTGCTCATTTCGAGGACATCATTATCGCTCCATTGAAGTCCAAGCTGATTTACGTCGGCTGAGGATCTGATCCCATGTGCTCTGTAGTTCCACAGAGCAGCTACTGGATTGACAGCAATGGTGCAAGAGCCCCTCCGCTTCTGTGTATCAGCGCTGTCTTTTGAGAACTCAAAATGGCCTTTGTTCCATGCATGGTTTGGTTTCTCTGCTGAGATTGTCAAAGGGGTAGGGGCATCTTGACGTAGGTGTCTGAGGGGAGGTGTGGATCCTTCCCCACTGGGAATGCGGTTGAAATCCATGTGCTTTCTCTGAAGCCACAGAATGGACAAGTCGGTTTTTAAAGGGAGGTTTAAAAAAAATGGAAGAGGATGCAGAAAATGGAAGAGGATGCAGAAAATGGAAGAGGATGCAGAAAATGAAAGAGGATGCAGAAGTGAGCTGCAAAGTTACCTGGTAACAAGGCAGTGTGGATATGCCATGCAGCTTTGGTTACTAAAAAAAAAATGATCCTGTAAAAATGGGAAAGTTGATTTCCCCACCAAACACTGATGCCTGGCTCAGTGATAGGGCAGCGTTCACAGCTAATGAATGACTGGCCTTCCAGAGAAGGGGAAAGCCCAAAAAATTCAGAGCAATTTTGGGTTGACTTTTTAGAGGTCTAGGATTAATGTAGACCCTAAAGGCAGATATGTCACTTCCCCTCCCTTTACTTTATCCTCCCCTCTTTACTCTCTGTGTGTGTGCGTGTGTGTGTGACGAATCTGGTATTTTGGTGAGGCTGTATTTGGGGTACATTACAAATATAAAAAGAGGCACAAAGGATTCAAAGGCTAGGAACTGTCTGAGTGAGAGACTAAAGGAGCTCAGTCTATCTGGTCAAAAAGTTGATCAAGGAGTGAATTGATTATGAAAGTCCTTATGGTGAATAAGGAGAAAATATTGGGTACTAAAGGTCTTTTTAATCTAGTGCAGGGCCGGCTCCAGGCACCAGCTGAACAAGCAGGTGCTTGGGGCGGCCACTCGGGAGAGGGGCGGCATGTCCAGCTATTCGGCGGCAATTCGGTGGAGGGTCCCTCACTCCCGCTCGGAGCGAAGGACCTCCCGCCGAATTGCCGCCGCAGATCGCAATCGCGGCTTTTTTTTTTTTTTTTTTGCTGCCTGGGGCAGCAAAAACCCTGGAGCCGGCGCTGATCTAGTGGCAAAAGACAGAACAAGACCCAGTGGGTAGAAACTCAAGCAAGGCACAATTTTGCACTACGGAGGGAGACTAACCATTGGAGTACACTGCCAAGGGAAGTGGTGAACTTTGTTGCTTGATGTCTTCAAAGGCAGCCTGGAGGCCTTTCTGGAATATATGAATTAATCACACCCAATTTATTGGGCTCACCATGGAGGTAACTGGCTGATAGATCTACTCTCATCTCCGGTTTAGCCTAGGTGGAGACTATCAGTCCCTTCTGCCCTGAATCTATAAAGCTCTGCGTCAATGGGGCCCAGCACTTTCCAGTTACTGATTTTGGGGGTGAGACACTTTAGCTACTTGGGCAAAGCTCCCGGGCAAGGTAGTGGGAGAATGAGAATTAGGATCCAGCGTTTCCTAACTTCCAGAGCCATGGACTGGATTACAAAGGTGAGATCTCCAGCTGTGTATATTGGCCCTGCCCCAGGTGTCCATTCCAGAACCAAACGGGTTGTAGCCTGAGACTGGATGTCATTTTCTGAAAGATGTGCTCTAGGTCAAAGAGGAATGAAATCAGGGAAGTCTGGCCTGTGTTTCGCCAGGACATCAGACTAGATAGGCCAGAGGAGACCACTGTGAGATTAAGACTCTATGAACCAATTCTTCCAAACTGGTTCAGTCAGAAATAGCTGAGTGCACTCAAATTACCCAGTCTGAAGTATCTCAGGAACCGCTGCGGCATCCGCCCCATCTCAACGGAAGGCCAGAGCTCTCAGGAGCTTGGCTGTCTGGTCACCTTAGCCCACATGCTCAGGGTCTGACTGATCGCTGTATGTGGGGTCAGGAAGGAATTTCCCCCCAGGTCAGATTAGTGGTGACCTGGGGGCAGGGGAGGGGAAGTGACCTTCCTCTGCAGCATGTGGGTGCGGGTCATTTGCTGGGATTATTTGGGGGTATCTCATTTAATCACTTCCCTGCCTCGGTCCCTCCTGTTCTTTGCCTGGGGCACATCACAGTCTAGTCTCCCGAGTGCTGTAATACTTTAGTCTCAGTTCAGCTGCTGGGTTTAGCACGCAGGTGTGGGGTGGCGTTTGCTGGCGTGTGATAAACAGGAGGTCAGACCAGACGAAGCGACCACCAGGACTTGGCCTTAAACTCTATGGACGTCTAGCTGAGAATTCCTGGGACAGTAGGGGATTCTGGGAGGCTACAAATGTTGCATTGTGGGATAGAAGCCCATGAACTAGTTAGTGGTACTGACCTTTATACTGTGCTTTGAGGGCTATGGGTGAAAAATGTTAGATAGTTATCAAGGGTTCAAACTACAGCAAAGCAGAGCAGAGCAGAGCAAAGCAAAGAGGCTGGGTACACATCTGTCTTGGATGTCTTAGACAACAAATCCTGCCTCCTGGTAGGGGTTAGACTAGAGCTGTGGACCTCTGGGTCAGGTCTAAGATTTCCAAATTCCTCCAGCTGAAATTTTTTAGGGGTCTGCAAATGAAAAAAGGTTGAAAACCACTGATGGAAGTAAAAGACAAGAGCCAGCAGGTGGATAAAGACACCCCGATGGGTGAGGGCAAGGAACAGTGAGACAAGCTCGCTCAGTGTGCTAGGCAGCAGACTCAGGGCTGGACTCTGAAGCTGTTTGAAAAATCTCAGGGAAATATTTATTGAAAATGGCTTCTTGACAAAATGTGTGTCTGGAAAACACCAATCTGGTTTTGTTTAAAATTGTATGGGTGGGTGGGGGTGTCAGAAAACCAGAAACTCACCAAAAGGAAGATTGCCACAATTTCAGCAGCAAAAAGCCCAAACGGCTTCATTGTTTTACTGAAGAATTTTCAGTTTTTACTTTTTTTGAAGACCTGAAACAAATGGGAAGAAACGTTTTGATGAAAAGGCATTTCTGTTTCTGTTTCACCGTGCAGAGGAGAAGGTGGCAGCTGACGTGTTTAGGGAGGGAACATAAGACTCACAAGCCCAGGCCTAGCTCTTGCTGTGCTACAGACGTCCCAGGTGACCATGGTCATGCCGCTTGGGGCTTGTCTCCACTGCAATCATGAGCTGTGGCTTAGCGCAGACATTCCGGGACAGGAGGCCAATGGAACAAACTGCCTAGGGAAGTCATGGCATCTTGTTCCCTGGAAGTTAGCAAAACGAGGCTTGGTAGCCATCTGTTTTGGCTGGTTGAGACGCAACAAATCCTGCATCTCGGCAGGGTTAGGTCAGCTTTTCTCAATGACTGGTCCGTGCACTGACGCCGGGCCCTGAGATCTCCCCGATGCAGTTTAGGAAGGCAGCAAGCTGGTCCCTGGTATCAGAAAGGTTGAGGAGACACTGGACTAGATGCCCCTTGTGGTCCCTTCTAACCCAGTAAGTTGAACCAATTCAGCTATTCTGTGTAGCAAACCACATGTTATTGTAACTTACTATACGCACTGTGGTAGCACAAGGAGTCCCAGGCATGGCCCAGGAACCGATTGTGCTAGAGGGTGTACGAACACAGAACAAAAAAAGGTCGCTGCCCATTAGCTTGCAATCTAAGTGAATGGTTTTCAACCAGTGGTCTGCGGCCGCCTGGGGGTCTGCAGACTATCCCTGAGATTTCCCAAAGGGGGACACACCTCGACTGGAAATTTTGTCTGCGAATGAAAAAAGGTTGAAAACCACTGATTGAAGTAAAAGACAAGAGCCAGCAGGTGGATAAAGACACCCCGATGGGGGGCTGGGGGGGGGGATGTAAGGAAAGAATGGGACGCTCAGCGTGCTAGGCTGCAGACTCAGGGCTGGGCTCTGAAGCTGTCTGAAAACCTTCATGGAAAGATTTCTTCTGCTGAAAATGGCTTCGTGACAAAAGGGAGTTTTTCACACACACACAAATCTGGCTTTGTTTAAAATCGTGTGGGAGGGTTGTCAGGAAAACAAACTCCCCAAACTGAATATTTCCACAATTTCAGCAGCAGAACCCCCCAAACTGCTTCATTTTTTAAACAGAAGAATTTAGTGGGTGTATGTGGGGGAGAGGGGAAGCAAGAACCGTTTGGATGGAAATGCAGTTTTGTTTGGTACCGAATTGGTTTAACCAGAAATCCAGTGGCATGCAGAGGAGAAGGCGGCAGAGGAACTGCTTAGAGGGGGACTGAGAACCCGAGGTCTAATTCTTGCTGTGCTGCAGACTTCCTGCGTGATCGTGGGCATGTCACTTGGAGTATGTCTCCACATCCCATGATTGCAGTCTCTTGTCTCGAGTAGCCATTCCAGAGCTTGCTTTAAGCTAGCTAGCTTGGGTGCTGGTAGCTGTGTCCTGGGTGGGCTTGTACAACCAGCGCCTAGCATGTGGTACCACAGATTCACTACTCAGGGCCGCAAGTTAGCTAGGTTAAAGCTAGCCCCGGTATGCCTAGGCAAGTTGCAATCACACCCCATGATGCAGTATAGACAGATATACATTTTTTAGCCCAAGATTATCTTTTGGTGACCCCCTGAATGGAAATCCAACTTTGATGCTAGTTTATTTACTGGAATGGGCTATATATACAGATCCACAACTGGGGTAACTGGCAAATTGGGCACTTTTTGCCTCTAAAATACCTTGCTCCACATTGGGGTGAGGGATGTACCATCAAACTACAATGTTTTATTAGTTAGCTACAGCATTACACTAGCTCTGTCCCATCCAGATGCCTGTTTAGCCAGTGGAACTCATCGACACAGTATATTGTGGAGTATGAAAGCCTAGCAGGATTGCGCATACGGAGTAGACATTTATACAGATGACTGGATGAATCTAAACCAAGAGAGATGCTCTAGAAATAGTGTGCTGATATCTAAGACGAGGGGTGATTTTGGATGAGGGCAGTAGGTTAGGACTCAGGGGGTCTGTGTGCAAATCCTGGCTTAGATATTGATATTGGGCAGGTCGAACTCTCTAGGGCTCAGGCTCTACATAAAGTGCATACCCCTTCGTGTAGACAAGCCCTATGAGGCATCCAAATTCCATTGAAATTCAGGGGCAGTTTTGCCTCTAATTCGTCTGGTCTCCTTTGGAGAACCCTAGGTGTGAGGTGCAGAAGAGCCCAACCAGTCCATGATTCTCTGTCTGGGAAGCTCAACCCTCAAAGGCACAGACCCGCCGTATCACATAAGGTACTTCTATGCCCCTAACTCCATTCTATCTGAGCACCTCACAGTCTTCACTGCATTTAAACCTCATGGCCCTCCTATGAAGGATGGAAATATTATTAGTTCCAGTTTACTTATGGGGCAACTGAGGCCCAATTCTTCAGAGGTAGTTAGGTGCCTAATGCTCATTGATTTCAAAGGGAGTTCGGCTCCTAAATACTTTGGAGGCCCTGAACCACATTTTAAAGGTAAAGATCTCTCTCAAGGTGACTGTAGCGAAGAACAGTATCAGATCCAAGATTCCTGAGTTCTAAGCTAACATTGTAACCATGGGGCAACCCACAGATTGAATTCCCACTCGGGTCGGGCCTATGTCTTACTGTGTGTGTGTGTGTGTGTGTGTGTGTGTGTGTGTGTGTGTGCGTGCGTGCGCGTGTGCGTGTGCGTGTGTGTGTGTGTGTGTGTGTGTGTGCATGTGTGTGTGTGTGTGTGTGTGCGCGTGCAGGACAACGGGGTTCTGGTATCATGCAGGGCCTCTAGGTTCTGCAGCAAATAACACCAATACAAATAATCAAACACCTGGGTTATTGGAGATCAGAACCTCACCCTCTGCACTCGGCTTGCTTCAAACTAATTTGCAAGCAGCAGCTAAAATTACTCTGTAGTGTCTCAGTTTGTGCTTTCAGGAGGTGAGGTAATGAGCAGGTGCTCAGAGCAGATAGGAAACAGATGCATCATGTGAGTTGATTTCTGCTCTGAACTGCAAGAGTGAGTGATTTCAGCCACTGGAAGGTGGTATTATTAGCCCAGGGTTATCTGTTTGGTGACCCCTTGAGTGGAAATCAATACTATGGTCTCAATGTTTTACTGGAAAGGGGCCCCACAGTGATCACGCTTGTAATCTTTAGGCTCCTATATGGGGATATAAACTTGCTTGGGATCTACCACTGAAAAAAGCCTTTGACAGTGTTGTAGGGGAAACCAGTGCGGCAAAGTGTGATTAAAATAAAGTAGCTAGACATTAAATATTCCACGCACTGCCTGAGGTGTGTGTGGGGGGAATCATTAAAACATAAACATTGCAAATGGAATATTGGTCTGCGGAACTCATTACCACAAGATGTTCTTGAGGCCAAGAGAAAAGCTTGGGCTTGAAACAATTGTATCCCGTTACCCCCGTCTGGCCTGTGTGACACAGGCAGTCAGACTACATGGCCTAATAGCTTTTTCTGGCCCCCAAATCTAGGAATATCCAAAGTTGCAACAATAATCATGATAAATTGTGATTAATGAGACGGATGCAAGGACTGGAAAAGATGCCTTCTAGTGATGGACTCAGAGCTCAATCTTTGTAGCTTATCAAACAGAAGGTTACAAGGTGACTTTATCAACAGTCTAGAACAGGGGTCAGCAACCTTTCAGAAGTGGGGTGCCGAGTCTTCATTTATTCACTCTAATTTAAGGTTTCGTATGCCAGTCATACATTTGAACATTTTTAGAAGGTCTCTTTCTATAAGTCTATAATATATAACTAAACTATTGTTGTATGTAAAGTAAATAAGGTTTTTAAAATGTTTAAGAAGCTTCATTTAAAATTAAATTAAAATGCAGAGCCCCCCGGACCGGTGGCCAGGACCCGGGCAGTGTGAGTGCCACTGAAAATCAGCTTGCATGCCGCCTTCGGCACACGTGCCATAGGTTGCCTACCCCTGGTCTAGAAGTACCTGTATGGGGAAGAGAAATTTGATAACACACAGGGCTCTTCCCTGAGAAAGGGCTAACATGAGCGAATAGCTGGAAGTTGAAGCTAGACAAATTCAGATTGGAAATAAGGTGCACATTTAACAGTGAGGCTAATTAACCATTGGAACAATGGTGTTTTTTCCATCCCTGGCAATTTTTAAAGCAAGGTTGGATTTTTCCTAAAAAGATCTGCTTTCGTTCAAATAGGAATTCATTCAGGCCTGCGTTATGCAGGAATTCAGATGAGGTGATTATGATGGTCCCTTCTTGCTGTATAATCGATGAATATAATATAAAGTTGAAATGAAAAGCCATTTCAGAATGGACATTTGAAATGTTTCCTTCTGAAAAGGATGAAACAATGTTTTGACTTTATCCAAATATTTTGTCTTTAAAGTGATGCTTTTGCCAAAAGCTTGTTTGGAAAGAAACACTTCTGCAAAATGTTTCCCTTCCAAGTGATCAGAATTTTCTGATGGACAAACATTATACTGGAAAATTTCGGAGCCATTCTACTTATAAAAGTTCTTCTCTGGTTCGGGGAAGCAAAATAAGCTATACACCAGCTGTGATGAAGTGGGAATGTTCTGTAATGTTTTTGATTCCTATGATGCCTCAGTTTCCCTCTATGTTGCATTGCTAGTTACTAACCTGCTCTTGGGACAGAGCAGGAGACATGTGGTGGTGTCTCACCTAACTGTCTAGGGCAGCGTGACAAGGTCATTAAAGGAGTGGCTGAAAACTAACCCTCTCAATGGAGGATCCAGAAAGACCATGGGAGCCCCAGCAACTGACCAGTTGGTACCTATCCACGGGGAATCTCCGGCAGGTGGAACATGTGAACTCAGCATGGGAGGGAGGCTAAGAGCTGGGTTTTGGTTGGACTGAGCAGCTCTCAACTGGGACTGACAAAGACAGAGGAAAAGAGCAGGAAATGAAGTGCTGGCTTGGCCACAATAGACTAGATCTTAACCTCTATTTCTCTGTGCTTAACTCAGGCCTCCCAGACACTGTGTTCCAGTTGACTAACAAACCTTACTGTTTTGAAAACGCTGCCTGCTGTCACAGCAAATACTTGCTGAGGCGCATTGGTGCTTGAAGAAGGTCGAAATCTCAGACCAGGTGCATCTCAGCTGGACCTGCTGGGCTGGTACTTATACTGGTATAACTGTGTCTCCATTGGAGCTTTTACTGGCATAGCTGTGTCCCTTTAAAAGGAAATCACACCTCTAAGTGGCAGAACGATGTAGGTAAAACTCTCAAGTGTAGACTAGGCCTTAGGCACTCAGGGTTAGATTTTTAGCAGTATTTAGGCACCTGGTGGGATTTTCAAAAGTACTTATATGCCCATCACCCATTTAAATCAATGTGCATTAAGCACCTGTCTACATCTCTAGGAACCTAAATACCGTCAGGCTCCGAAATCAGCCAGGGGTTGCTCCACTCAGAGTAACAATACCTAAAAATAAATCCTTTAAAAATCTGGTTGTTGGTGCAAAATTTTTGCTACCCTGCTTGCAATGAATAACACCTTATTCCACTGACTTAAGTTTTGGTTTTTTTGTTTGTTTTTTTCTGGAATACACAACTTGTTAACATGGAGCTTCTTAAACAGGAGAGTGTCAATGGGACAGAGCTGAACCCAGTCATACAAGAAGTGGAAACTAGGTCAAATGACAAAGGATGAACATTTTCTTAACAAATACATAAGAATGTAGGGACAAAACTAGAAAAGCCAAGGCACAAAATGAGATTATACCAGCTAGGCATATAAAGGGTAATAAGAAAGCATTTTACAAAGACAGGAGAAGCTAGAGGAAGACAAAGGACAGGGTAGGCCCAGTACTCAGAGGGGTGAAAGACAATAGCAGAAAACGTAGTAGTGGCCCGAGTGTTAAGTGCCTTCTTTTGTTTCGGCTTTCACCAAAAAGTTAACAGTGATCAGACAACTAACACTGCACATGTGTGTAAATGGGATAGGCTCTGAGGCTAACATAGGGAAAGAACAGCGCTGTCACAGCAGCACTTTAACGTGGCTGTGTAGTCACGCTCTCCCAGCGCTGTAATAAAACCACCTCCACGAGGGGAGCAGCTCCCAGCACTGGGGCACTGTCTACACGGCCACTTCACCGCGCTGACACTTGCATCTCTCAGGGGGGGTGTTTTTTTCACACTCCTGAGCAAAGAAAGTGTCAGCGCTGTAAGTGGCCGTGTAGACAAGGCCTTAGACAAATGACATGTCTTGAAGTCAGCAGGGCCTGATGAAATACACCCTAGAATACTTAAGGAACTAGCCAAAAATCATCTTATTTTCTTCAATGTTGACTGTTACTTCTCATCAAATCATGTCAAACCAATCCAATATCCTTCTTTGACAGGGTAACAAATCANGGGGGGGGGGGGGGGGGGAAGCAGTAGATGAGATATAGCTCAACTTTAGCAAGTCTTTTGATACTGCCTCACATGACATTGTCGTAAACAAACTAGAGAACACTAGCCTAGAGGCACCTGCCATAAGGTGAGTGCGCACCTGCCTGGAAAAGCGTTCTTGGCGTAGTTTATCAGTGGTTCACAATCAAACTGGAAGAGTACATCGAGTGGGGCCCCCCAGGGATCTGTCTTGGGCTTGGTTCTATTCAATATCTCCATCAATGATTTGGATAAGGGCATAGAGAGGACACTTCTAAAGTTTGTGGATAATTCCAGGCTGGGAGGGGTTGCAAGTGCTGTAGAGAACAGAATTAGAATTCTGAATGATCTGGAGAAATGGGCTGAAATAGGAGAAAATTCAATAAGAACAAATTCAAGGTACTACACTTAAGGATAAACATTCAATTGCACAAGTACAAAATGGGAAACGAGTGCCTAGGAAGGAGTCCTGTGGAAAGGGACATGCGGGTCATAGTGGATCACAAGCTAAATATGAGTCAACAACTTAACACTGTTGCAAAAACAGCGAACCTCATTCTGGGATGTATTAGCAGGGGTGTTGTAAGCAAGACACAAGAAGCAATTCTTCCACTCTACTCAGCACTGATTAGGCCTCAACTGGAGTATTGTGTCCAGTTCTGGTCACCATGCTTCAGGAAAGATGTAGACAAATTGGAGAAAGTCCAGAGGAGAGCAACAAAATGATTAAAGGTCTAGAAAACATGACCTATGAGGAAAGATTGGGAAAGAACTGGGTGTGTTTTAGTCTGGAGAAGAGAAGACTGGAGGGACAAAGGCAAAGGCACAAAATGAGCTCAAACTAGCTGCAGGAATAAAGGGAAACAAGAAGACTTTTTATCAATACATTAGAAGCAAGAGGAAGACCAAGGACAGGGTAGGCCCACTGCTCAGTGAAGAGGGAGAAACAGTAACAGGAAACTTGGAAATGGCAGAGATGCTTAATGACTTCTTTGTTTTGGTCTTCACCGAGAAGTCTGAAGGAATGCCTGACATAGTGAATGCTAATGGGAAGGGGGCAGGTTTAGCAGATAAAATAAAAAAAGAACAAGTTAAAAATCACTTAGAAAAGTTAGATGCCTGCAAGTCACCAGGGCCTGATGAAATGCATCCTAGAATACTCAAGGAGCTAATAGAGGAGGTATCTGAGCCTCTAGTTATTATCTTTGGAAAATCATGGGAGATGGGAGAGATTCCAGAAGGCTGGAAAAGAGCAAATATAGTGCCCATCTATAAAAAGGGAAATAAAAACAACCCAGGAAACTACAGACCAGTTAGTTTAACTTCTGTGCCAGGGAAGATAATGGAGCAAGTAATTAAGGAAATCATCTGCAAACACTTGGAAGGTGGTAAGATGATAGGGAATAGCCAGCATGGATTTGTAAAGAACAAATTGTGTCAAACCAATCTGATAGCTTTCTTTGATAGGATAACGAGTCTTGTGGATAAGGGAGAAGCTGTGGATGTGGTACACCTAGACTTTAGTAAGGCATTTGATACGGTCTTGCATGATATTCTTATCGATAAACTAGGCAAATACAATTTAGATGGGGCTACTATAAGGTGGGTGCATAACTGGCTGGATAACCGTACTCAGAGAGTTGGTATTAATGGTTCCCAATCCTGCTGGAAAGGCATAACAAGTGGGGTTCTGCAGGGGTCTGTTTTGGGACCGGCTCTGTTCAATATCTTCATTAACGACTTAGATATTGGCATAGAAAGTACGCTTATTAAGTTTGCAGATGATACCAAACTGGGAGGGATTGCAACTGCTTTGGAGGACAGGGTCATAATTCAAAATGATCTGGACAAAATGGAGAAATGGTCTGAGGTAAACAGGATGAAGTTTAACAAAGACAAATGCAAAGTGCTCCACTTAGGAAGGAAAAATCACTTTCACACATACAGAATGGGAAGAGATAGTCTAGGAAGGAGTACAGCAGAAAGGGATCTAGGGGTTATAGTGGACCACAAGCTAAATATGAGTCAACAGTGTGATGCTGTTGCAAAAAAAGCAAAGATGATTCTGGGATGTATCAACAGGTGTGTTGTGAGCAAGACACGAGAAGTCATTCTTCCACTCTACTCTGCGCTGGTTAGGCCTCAACTGGAGTATTATGTCCAGTTCTGGGCACTGCATTTCAAGCAAGATGCGGAGAAATTGGAGAGGGTCCAGAGAAGAGCAACAAGAATGATTAAAGGTCTAGAGAACATGACCTATGAAGGTAGGCTGAATGAATTGGGTTTGTTAATTTGGAAAAGAGAAGACTGAGAGGGGACATATTAGCAGTTTTCAGGTATCTAAAAGGGTGTCATAAGGAGGAGGGAGAAAACTTGTTCACCTTAGCCTCTAAGGATAGAACAAGAAGCAATGGGCTTAAACTGCAGCAAGGGAGGTTCAGGTTGGACATTAGGAAAAAGTTCCTAACTGTCAGGGTGGTTAAACACTGGAATAAATTGCCTAGGGAGGTTGTGGAATCTCCATCTCTGGAGATATTTAAGATTAGGTTAGATAACTGTCTATCTGGGATGGTCTCGACAGTATTTGGTCCTGCCATGAGGGCAGGGGACTGGACTCGATGACCTCTCGAGGTCCCTTCCAGTCCTAGAATCTATGAATCTATGAATCTATGACAATAACAATCTTCAAGTATGTAGCAGGTTGTTATAAAGAGGAGGGTGATAAATTGTCCTCCTTATCCACTGAGGACAGGACAAGAAGTAATGAGCTTAAATTGTAGCAAAAGAGACTTAGATTAGACATTAGGAAAAACTTCCTGAGTGTAAAGGTAGCTAAGAATTAGAGCAAGTTACCTAGGAGGGTGGTGGACTCTCCATCACTGGAGGTTTTTAAGAGCAGGTTAGACAAACATCTGTCAGGGATGGTCTAGATAATACGTAGTCCTTCCTCAGTGTGGGGGCTGGACTAGATGACCTATCGAGGTCCCTTCCAGTCATACAGTTCTATAATTCTATGAGTAATGGAATCAGAATCTCAGCCACACACCCAATTAGAGAAGGAAAAGACATATGGAGGTCAAGTAATCCATTTCCCAGCCAATGCTAGATTATTTTTTATGGGATGAAGCATTTATCCGCCCATAAGGCCAGCACAAGGCCTGTGTGTCACTTAAGGCATGGTGTTTTTTTTAAAGATTTAAGCAGGATTTAACTTCACTCAGGGTGCTGTTCAGTTATTTGTCTGGCTTCGTTTTAGGTGACCCAAGTGATGGCTGTCCTTCCATTTTCTTCAGGTCACCATTCCAGTCCAACCGATCTCATTGCCACCTGACATGAAGAGTAAAAAATGTGGACTTCCCCTTTGCCCTACATAATCCTGTTTCACCTTTTAGATCAATTGGAGTTAAGACCAGAAGGGACCAATATGATCATCTAGTCTGACCTTCTGCATAACCCGGGCTAGAGAACGTCACCCACTGACTCTTGCCTCAACGTCACCCACTGACTCTTGCCTATTTTGTTGAACCTGTCTTTTTAGAGTCTTGATTTAAAGACTTCAAGTGCTGGACTATGAACAGCTAGATAGGTTGCAGATGGAGGGTAACTAAACTTTATTTCTAGTCTGAATTGATCTAGCTATTCTAGATAATTGTAGTACCTTATGTATCATATTCTGCCAGTTCTACTTTGAGTAGCATCTTACGCCACAAGCCATTCCAATGAATTCAGTGCACCTACTCCTGGAGTAAAATGCTACTCAAGATGAGTTAGGATGAGCAAATCTTGCCCTTGGACTGTCTCAATGCCTTCCTTTTGGCTCATAATTTGACAAGAGTTCCCAGGTATTCCTGACACACGTTGTGAGGGTTGGGGGGTGGGGGGACGGGGGGGCGGGAAAGAATCCTTTTCTTAATATAGGGGAAAATTTGCTCTTCAGAGGAACAATGCAAGCCCCATGCACCACTTATGGCCCACAGAATCCCTCAATATAGAACTGATGTGGGACTGAAATGTTATTTAGGCCTTATGCTGCCATTCTGCAGAGATGAATTTTACCCATAGGCCGTAAGCTCAGCTGGGATAAACTGCCCTTGCTCCATTGACTCCAATGTAGCTACACTGATTTATACCCATTGGGGATCTGGTCTATTCACTCCATGGTTGATTGACACTAACTGGAGATCTGGCTCATTGACTTTAGTGAAGCTACACTGACTTACGCTAGCTGAGTCTGAACCATAGGCTCCCGTGGAGCTCTGCCGATGTACGCCAGTGGAGATCTGACCCATTGACGTCGCTGGAACTATGGCTGATTTTTCAACAGCTGGAGAGCTGGGCCATTATGAATATGTTTCATGTTATGTAGGCTTCTTCTTTTTAATAATAATCTTTTCTTGTTTAGGGACTGATGCACATTCCAGTCACCATACTCTTTCTTCCCCTTTTTCTCAAAAAAAGGGACCAGATCCTCAGATATTATGTTGATCATAAATCTACTGACTTTAGCAGAGCTTTGATAACTCACATCAATCCAGGATATCATCTTAACACCATAAGCAAAATAAATGGTCTCTCTATATTTTTAGATGCTTAAAAATGACAGTTAGAATAATCCCTAAAAAGCTGTTCTGGTCAAAATGGCAGTGTTTGACAGTTGGTTTCAGAGAATGAGTTTGAGATATTTTAGTCTGTCTTTCTCAGAATGAAGACACCTGCAAGTTTCAATAATGGAAGATGTGCGTCCTTTGAAAGACCCAGGACGACATTGTTGCTATATTGGAGTTCTGAGAAAGCAGAGATTTGAATTAAGGTGGCTTGGGGGAAAGACACCAGGTTTCTTTGAAACCAACTGAAAAGGGACAGGAATAAGTCTTCACCAGCTGTGCTTCTCCCAGGAGGCCCTTACTGAGTCTGGCCTTGAAGAATTGTACCTTAATCAGAAGAAGACTTTGATCAAACAAGATGATTGTTTTAAGTATTCATAACTAGAGCTGGGTGAATAATTGTTGGGTTTTTTGGTTTGGTGGTCAATATGAAATATCCGAAGGGGGTGGTGGGAAATATCAAGTCAATCTGAAATCACTTTTTTTTTTTTTTTTGGTCACTCTAACAAAATACTAAAACACTTCATTTCAGGTAACATTAAGCATTTTGTTTGAACCAAAACAAAACATTTTGTTTAACTTTGGGGTGTTTTTAGTTAAATCTAATTTAAACATTTTTAAATTTAAAGTTTTGTAATCCCCCCGCCCCCTTGAAACTATTGGCTAATTTCTGGCTGAATTCACTAAATTTTGGTCAACCCAAAACTGAATTTCAGTGAATAATATATTATATGAAAACAGTCACTCTGCTCTAGTCACAACCCATTTCTATTTTTAATAAAAGCCCCAATGTTCAGTTAACAACACTTCAGTTTACACTAGGTCAGGATAGTGCCCAATAACTTTAGATTTCACAGAATTTATCTTCCTGTCAGTTAAATGAATAAGACTTCAGATTGGGTTTAATGTTTTACATTTGCCTCCAGGGTCTAGGTATTGACATTTTATTTTTATCTAGATTATTAGATGGCCCGATCACCATAACATCTGAATAACAGTGATGGCAAAAGATCATGAAAGTTTGAAATTGCTATTTAATTTTTCATTTAAGTGTCAAAATTTGACAATGAAATTTCCTCCATCTTTTACAAAAACTATTCCTTGCAACCCAGATTATCCTCATAATACAGAGGGGGGATATGACAAGATTACAGGGTAAGTGTTCACAGGTACACATGGCACTTAGAAATCTAACTTCCAGTGACTTTCAATAGGAACTGATGCATTTAAGTGCAATTGAAGCTTTTGAAAATCTAGGTTAGGATATCCAAAGGCACTTTAGAGAGTTAGGCATCCAATATGCCACTGGAATTCAATGGGATTTGGACACCAAATCTCTTAGGTCTTTTTGAAGATCTGAGTCTAAGCAACTTGCCCAAGGTCACATGAGTAGGTGGAAGAGCTTAGACTTAAAGCCACATTTTCCAAGTTCCCGGACAGTGCCTTCACCAGAAGACCAACCTTCATATCTGGTGATGACTCCTTGCCTCCCCTTGAGGCCTGTTGGATGGGGTTTTCAAAGTGGTCTATGAGTTAAAGACCCAGGTCCCTTTGTCATTCAGTAGGAGTTGCTCTTTCTCTCTCTCATATTTTATATGCCCCTCATTATTGTAGTACCTGAACATCTCAATGGTCATTGTATTTATCCTGAACAAAACTCCTGGGAGGTAGGGAAGTGCTGTTCTTCCTATTTTACAGATGGGGCCTGAGGCACAGAGAGGCTCACAGTGAGATTTTGAAAGATATTTAGGTACCTTGTGGGAATTACCAAAGCACCTAAGTAGATTTTTATGAGTTCATAGAGTTTAAGGCCAAAAGAGACCATGTACATCACAGGCTATTAACTGTCATGCAGCTAACCCAGTACTGAACCCAATAACTTGCATTTAACTAAAGTATCTTCCAGAAAGCTCCAGTCTTGATCTGAAGATGGCAAGAGATGGAGAATCCACCACTTCCCTTGGTAGTTTATTCCAATGGTCAATCACCCCTCATTTGTACCATTTGAGCCTAAATTTCTCGTTTGAAGTTGTCTGGTTTCAGCTCCCAGCTGGGTTAGCTCAATGGGCCTTCGGCAACCTAAATCAAACGGGTTGTTTTTGCAAATCCCACTAGGCACCTAAACCTCTTAAATCTGGCCCATACACACCGGGCTCACAATTGTTAATGTCCATGCACAGCAGATTAGGAACATAGGAGATAGGGCCAGAAGGGCACATCTACCCGGCCCACGTAGCTCGCAAGCATGTCTCTTTCACCCGCCGAAGTTGCTCCGGTGAAAGAATCACCTCCCCCACCGTGTCGCTCTCAGCATATCCAGAGTTAGCAGAATTAAACTATAAAAACAACAACAAATGGAAGGGATATTAAATCTCCCATTTTGGGATTTGGAGCCAATCTTATTAGAGACAAGGCTGAGACCCGCGTGGCGGCACAGTATCCCACATCTGCCTCCTCTGGGGTTCTTGTACCTTCCTCTAAAGCATATTTCCTGCCTTTATCTTCACAATTTCACAAGGCATCCAGGCTCAGACTGGTCCACCCCTCTACGCTCCTGTCTCTGACCATGGAGGCTACCAGCTGCCTCTGAGGAAGCTGCAATAAATTCCTTAGCAGATAATTATGGGATAATCTTTCCATGGCAAAGTTTCTTCCTAACCTCTCTGACTTTGATTTTTATGTATGCCACAAAGCAACAGAATGTATGCCCCATCCAAATCTCTTGGGTTTTTTAAATCTTTTAGCTTTCATTATTCATTCAGAAGTCCAGTCCTGTCTATGAAACTTTCTAAGATTTTGTTGCTGTTTCTTTTTCCAAGCTACATAGCAGGGGTTGAACAACCAGCTTTAATTAAAATTATTGGGCAATGGGTGCCAAATATCTTTGGAAATCTCAGGCTTAGGCCCTATGATACCTTGTGGCAATGAGTCCCACGGACTCATTGTATGTTGCATGGCTTTATGCATGTTTTATTAGTTTTACAGTCACTGCTTTTCAGTTTTAGCAATGTCCCCTGGTTCTTCTATAATGGGACAAGGTGAACAGAGGTTACTGTCCTATGTTCTCTGAAGAAGCTGAATCTATTGAGTTTACCAGAGAGATGTTTGGAAGGTGACTTGATCACCGTGTATTGTTGCTTACCCATGCCAAAGATACCTGATTGCGGTGGCTTTTCAATCTTGCTGGCAAAGGCATTAAAATATCCAGGGGCTGGAACTCGAAGATAGACAAATTCAACATTGAAGTAAGATGTCATTTCCAAGCAGTAAGTATAATTAAATATTGAAACAGCTTCCCCGGAAAAGTGGTGGATTCTCCATAGCTTGGACCCCTAGGTTCTTGGGGAGGGAATCTATGGCCTGTGTATAAAGAAGGTCAATAGTCTAAGGCCAGAAGGGACCACTATCAATGATTATCTATGAATATAGTACCCATTTTTTTATCCGTCATGTCCCCTCTTATTCAATATTTTCTATGGGTAAAGTTAAATTGGGAGTCCAGTTTGCACAAGCAGAAATGGGTGAGAAATTCCCCCATGCCAAAAAGCACAGCTGTTCCTTTCAGATGTGATGGATTCTAGATTTCAGGTTTCAGTTTGTCTTAGCAGAGCTAAACTGGGAATGTGAAACGAAGCAAGAAACTGAAAAAAAAATTGAGTCAACCCCAGACACCTGTGCTAGGAGAGAAGGTTGAGCAGGGGCGTTCAGGACCGTTGGTACAAGAGTGTTCTTTAATCTAGTAGAAAAAAAGCGTAAGAAGAAACAATGTCTGGGAGTTGAAGCTAGAATAAAAATCAGATGGGAAATAAGGGATGGATAGATAGAGATGAGAATAATTAACCACAAGATACATCACTTGGAGTCTTTACATCAAATGGATGCATTTCTGCATTGTCCATTGTCAAATGCATGCATTTCTGCATTGTCCATTGTCAAATGCATGTATTTCTGCATTGTCCATTGTCTGCATTGTCCATTGTCAAATGCATGCATTTCTGCATTGTCCATTGTCAAATGCATGCATTTCTGTTGTTTGTTTTTACAACCGTGCTTAGAAGTTTAAAATGTGATCAAGGCCTGTTTGTACCAAGGGCTGTACAAGCCCATAGAGACCATTCCTGCCCCCACAGAGCTTGCAGTCTTAGTAGACCAAGGAAAATCAGGAAGACAGGCACTGTGACTTGTCTAAGGTCGAACAACAGCTCAGCTGAAGAGCTGGGAACAGGACTCGGGACACCTGAGCCCCGGCTAAGTGCCCTAGCTGCTAGACTAGCAGACAGTCAGTGCATTGTGTTATACGGGAGATCAGACCAGATCGGCGATTCTCAAACTTCATTGCATCATGACCCACTTTTGACAACAAAAAGTACTACACGACCCCAGGAGGGGGGACGGAAGACCGAGCCTGCCTGAGCCCTGCCGTCTCAGGTGGGGGGTGCAAAGCTGAAGTCCAAGGGTGGGGGCATGTAACCTTAGCCCTGGGCAGCGTATCTACCACTCCTCCCAGTTTAGTGTCATCTGCAGACTTGCTGAGAGTGCAGTCCACGCCATCCTCCAGATCATTAATGAAGATATTGAACAAAACTGGCCCCAGGACCGACCCTTGGGGCACTCCGCTTGATACCGGCTGCCAACTAGACATGGAGCCATGGATCACTACCCGTTGAGCCCGACGAACTAGCCAGCTTTCTATCCACCTTATAGTCCATTCATCCAGCCCATACTTCTTTAACTTGCCGGCAAGAATACTGTGGGAGACCATATCAAAAGCTTTGCTAAAGTCAAGGAATATCACGTCCACTGCTTTCCCCTCATCCACAGAGCCAGTTATCTCATCAAAGAAGGCAATTAGGTTAGTCAGGCATGACTTGTCCTTGGTGAATCCATGCTGACTGTTCCTGATCACTTTCCTATGACAATAGGCACATAAGAGACTGTGGTAACCACCAAGGAGCTGAGAAAGATCAGAGATGTCATGATGAAGTTCACCAGCTCCAGGTTGCTGGTATCCATGCAAGCCAGCTTCACCAGTGGTGTGCTGTCACAGAAAACAAATAGTTCACCACATTTTGCCACAGAATGGCAATTGGTAGAAGATGTTTGGGAAGAAGATGGACAAAAATGACCAAATCCAAGCAACCAAGACCAGCTTTAGTCAGACACGGTTGCTCTTGATGACAGTGTATCTCAGCGGGTTTCAGATAGCAACATAGTGGTCAAATGCCATGACAGCAAAGAGAAATTCGGTCGCACCCAGGAAGAAATAGATGAAGCCTTGTGCCATGCAGCCAGTGAAGGACACTTTCTCTAGGACAGCAAGTCAGCCAGGAGCTTGGGCACTGTAACAGGTGAACCAGATCTCCATGAAGGAGAAGTTGCATGGATAGAAGTACATGGGGGTGTGGAGCTGGTGGTCTGCCACAGTGATAGTGGTGGTGATCAGGTTGCCCAAGAGGGTGCCCAGGTAAAACATGAGAAAGAGGACGATCTGTCTGCCAGCTGTGGGGGAAGCCTTTCAAGATGAACTCTGCCGTGCTCCAGTTATCCATGTGAGCCACCTGCTGCTGCAGTTTAATCTGAAGAAATTGCAAATACAGTGCAAAAATATACATTTTAAAAAATGAACATTAGGAATTTGTGAAATAATTACATTCATTCACATAATTTAAGGATGTGATTAAGCCACAAAGGTCTGGAGAAACACCAAATTTGGAACCATATTAAACAGCCAGGCCTGTTTTTAACATCCTGCCACCCAGAAATAAATCAACTGTCCACCTCACCCATTATTAATCAGGAAACACTCTATCAACCATTTATAAATGGAACCTTAATATAATGTTTAAGCATGTTACAGACATGAACAGGTATGAGTGTAATAAAGAAACTCATAAGCAGAAGGGGGTAGTTAGCAGCAACCTACTGATGCTGTGTTCCCTGCAGTTGCGCTACCCTACATGTCTGTACATTTTGGGCACTACTGGAATAATAAACCAGTTATGTCAATGTCTAGTAGGGAGACAAGAGAGGCTGCAATGGCAAGGAGACAAGGTAGATGATCAGGAAGAATTTTTTATTTTCTCTAATCTCTGTGATGCCATACAAGAAAATCACCCCAGAATAATACTTACAGGAGAGAGAAGATTTGGAGAATTCTTGTCACACCCATCTCCTGCACCTTGCGAAGTCAGAAAATGACAGCAGCAAACCAAAACCATATATATTCTCTCTCATGATTTGTACATGGGTGCCCATCACCATAATATTTAGACCTTACGTTCGGCACATAGTTGCAAAGCTTAGAGGAACTGCTCTTATCTTCTCAAGGATTTCATCTAGCACTAGGTTAAACCAGTCATAATCCTTGACTGGGAATCCAGGACTTTATACTCAGCGCATTCCTGCTGACTCAGAACTGGAGTTGGCATGTCAGCATCATGGTTTGCAAGGAAGGGAAGTAATTGCTGAGGACTCCTTCATGAAGTCATGGAAGAAAAAGTCTATTTCACTTTGGAGACTGAAAGAACTTGAGTGAAGCTGACCAAAGCTCAAAGGGCAGAGAGGGGATTACATTGGAGATTCCAGAGCATGATCATTATTAATATAATATCCGTGCCTACAGATGGCAACTCATATCAGGACCATATTGTACTAGGCACTGGACATGCACCTAGCAATAGACTCTCCTTGCCCCAGAGCTTGTCTAAAGATACAAAGGAAGAGGAGAAAAGGTGGGTTGGGTGTGACATTATCTGATTAAAATATGACCATGTAGATCATTGTTGCTACCACTGTTATATAATTGCAACAAGTCTTATACAAAGTGTGTCAAGTAAGGTGTCTATGGAAAAGTTATGATCTGCTGGTTATGATTGTGCTATCTGGATGCATGTATCATTTTTGTATTTGAAGTTATGAGTATTGGCTCTATACCTCTATTTCTAATGTGTTTTCTCCTGGGTAGCACCCACAAGGTATTTAGCCTGCACATCTTGAAAGGATTATTCAAGTTAAATGACTCATCAAGGAACACTTAACTCACAGTGGACCATGGAAGATGCCTATTTATACTGAATGGACTTTCCTGTGAATGTTCCATCTGGGGTATAGGTAATGGCTTCTGCTGTGACTAAGCGAAATCATGCATGGACATGTGACTTGCCCATGTGAACCCAAACACCATCTTGTTCCCTGTAATTTTCCACAGTGAGAACAATGGGATTCCCTCCACATGGCAGAAGATGTAAAAGGCCATGGAAACACCTCCATTTTGCCTCATTCCTGCTCAAACCTCTGGACTATGAACTTACACTAATGGGAGCATTCTAACCAATGGACTGAGGACCTTTGAATAATTTGGAAGCAGCCAGAGACTTGACTTAAGCCAGCAGTTTATTCCATCACTGCTATAAGCCTGATCCAAGAACTTTGCAATTACTGTATGTAATTGATTCCTTTAACCAATTTTAACTCTCACCTTTCTTCCTTGTTATGAATAAACCTTTAGATTTTAGATACTAAAGAATTGGCATCATTGTGATTTTGGGGTAAGATCTAAGTTATATATTGACCTGGATGTGTGGCTGGTCTTTTGGGATCAGAAGAACCTATTATTTGATGAGACTGATTGTAAAGAACCACTCATCTTTAATCCAGTGTTTTTGGGGTGATACAAGGACTGGAATGACTAAGGACACTGCTTTTATGACTTCTTGTTAGCCAGTGTGGTGAGACAGAAGTTTATTTTTGTTTCTGGTTTGGTATATCTTATGGGAGAATAACTACCAGTTTTGGGGTGTATCTGCCCTATTTCTTAGCAGTTTGTCCTGAATTTGGTATTCTCGGTTGTGGCCCATGGAGACACGGTGACATGGGGTAACATCTTTTATTGGACCAACATCTCTTGATGAAAGAGACAAGCTTTCGAGTTTACACAGGGCTCGTCTTCAGTTCTGGGAAAGCTTCTCTTAGGGTATGTCTACACAGCAAAAACTCCCCATAGCAGTGAGTCTGAGGCCGGGTCACTTACTTTTGGGGCTTGTTCTGCAGGGCTGAAAATAGAAGTCTAGTCATTCAGGCTTGGGCTGGAGTCGAAGCTCTGAAACCTGGCAAATGGGAAGGGTCTCAGAACCTGGGCACCAGCTGGAGTTTGGATATCATTGTGAGGCTAAAATTAGCCACGTGATGAGCCCTGCAAGCCCAAGTCAGTTCACCCTGCCTCTGAGACTCTCACTGTCTTGGGGTTTTTTTGGGGGGGGGGGGTATGGGAAAAAGGGGGTTAGTGGGCTACAGATTGGATTTATGGCTCATTACAGCAGCATCTTTACTGAGTCCATGATTTTTAGTGTCTAGCAAAGTTATGGATTTAAGCTCCTAGGCTCATATTGTGCAGGGTTCCTTTTAGGACGAGGACTGAAAGGAGTGATTTGTGGAAAAACTGTTTTTCCCAGGGGCGATGTGATATTTTTAATCTATCACTTTTCTGTTCAAATCTATTAGAAGAGCATAGTGACTGTCTCCTTTCACCCTCAGAGCTCTTGCTGGGCATTTAGTGCACTGGGTGAAGTTCAACACATGTTGTGATAGGCATGCGAAGGCTCTTGAAAGGTGTGTTGTGGGACGATATTAACCATCGTTGCAGCAGAGAGATGTCTGCAGGTTTTGCCTCTGTTAAGGCAGGGTCATAAGAAAGAGAGCAGGTTTTTGGAGGCTGTAATTTATACAACTATTTGGGGATATAATCAGGATGTCGGTGAAAATATGCTGAACAAAAAAATTAAGACCTATGTTCAGAGAGGCATCAGGCTTTCTGGGCATGTATATTATACCGTA
This sequence comes from Platysternon megacephalum, assembly GCA_003942145.1. Taxonomy (NCBI): domain Eukaryota; kingdom Metazoa; phylum Chordata; order Testudines; family Platysternidae; genus Platysternon; species Platysternon megacephalum. Next base: position 332,087 of record QXTE01000368.1, on the reverse strand, counting down.
TAGCCACTAGGGGGCAGAGGGTGAGAAATATACACCTGTAATAACCTCTAGGGGGCTATACATATAATAGGCTCTAGGGAGAAGCAGGGGCTCAGGAATGGGAATCTGCTCTCACAGAGCTCTGGGGCTTCTTGTCCAGACATATTTTTTTAATGGAAGAAGAAGGAACAGTTTATCAAAATGGCAAGGAAATACATCGTGTGTTTGGTATATGATTGTACACTCTGAGAACGGAAGGATTTTTACATATAACAAACCATACTAAGTAGGAAGGGCTTTATTCACCACTGTTATTGCAGTGCATGTTGGTTTAACTCCATTGAAATCAAAAGGCTTAAACGAGCATGGAACTGGCAAACCAGAGCTATGAATCAAGGGCAAGAGCTGGAATGAAATGTCATCATTAAAGCAAAACCTTTGCATTGGAACGTAAGATCATGTGACCCATCCGAAGGTGGGTAGAGGAACCCACATTTTATTTATTTGGGAAAGATGCAACCAACTTTGCACCTCCAGCTTTATTTAAAATGAATTAAGGACCTTGATTCTGTTTGACTTTTCTCTGCATGGGATCATATACAGATAGAGGCACAAGGCTTGATCAGCAGCCGTGTGCGGATAAAATATGTTCGTATTTTTTTCCTTTGACTTACTGTGTAAATGTGTGGCTTTACATGGCAGTGGCTGAGATCTGGTATTATGCCTCAATTGCTTTCAACCACACCAGTGATGGAAAAGCAGCCATCAACGTGGTTTTAACTGGGTGGTTTAAAAATCGCAAGGTCTTTGAAAAAATCTCCAAAAGTTTGGAAGGGATTTAATCCCTCATCAACCATTCTCTAACTGATGCAAACTAGTAAGGAATTTAATTTTCTTAAGACATATCTGCTCATGGTTAGAGACAGGGTACTGGAGCAGATGGACCAGTTGTCTTATCCAGTTTGGTGCTTCCTATGTTCACAGCTGCTTTGCATTCCCCAATATGCTTGTCCAGAAATCAATGTCTTTAGTAGGTTGCAGCATGGCAGCCGTTACTTCCACTCAGACACCATCAGAAGAAGCTGTCATAGTAGGGTCTATCCTGCTGGCACGTGGAGTCTGGTCTGGATAGAAGTGATTGTGACGTTGCACCCCATAAGGCTTTATGGAAATATGCTTATGAATGTATATATGATATAACTGGAATATGTTTTATGCTACATATGCCATGTAACATATCTCTGTAAAGGTTATGATCTACTGAATCTATTCATCCTATTTGTATGCATGTGTCCTTGTTGTATTCGAAGTTATGAATATTGGCTGTGTACTTGCTTGATTTTTAAGTAGCCTTTGTAAAGCATTTGGTCAGCTTCTTGAGAAAGCAATGTGCAAGTTAAGTGCCCAATCAAGAAACACTTAACAAACAATGGATCTTGGAAGGCTCCAATCCACCTAAGAAGTCTACATGAGGATGTTCAAGGTAGCATGTGAACCATGGCTGCTACCTGTAAATTCTGAGTCATGCATGGACATGTGACTTGCCCAGGTGACTCCAAAACTCCATCTTGTAGCTGGGATGCTACACAGGGAGAGGGAGGGGTGTCCACCCACAAGAGAAAGTCTATTTAGACCCCTAAGAGACCCCTCCATTTTGTCTTCAGCTGGCTCAAGAGATAGCCCCTCCACCCCCAAAGATACCTGAAAGAAACTGGAACAAAGGACAGTAACCAGAGGGGGTGTGAGTGATTGCTGGACCCATACTAGAGGGAGACTAGTCTGTAAAAGGAAGCTTACTGGAACACCTCTGAGGGTGAGGTTTTATCTGTATTCAGTTTTCTTACTGTATTAGACATAGACTTGCGTGTTTTATTTTATTTTACTTGGTAATTCACTTTCTTCTGTCTGCTACTACTTGGAACCACTTAAATCCTACTTTCTGTATTTAATAAAATCACTTTTTACTTATAAATTAACCCAGAGTATGTGTTAATACCTGGGGGAGCAAACAGCTGTGCATATCTCTCTATCAGTGTTATAGAGGGTGAACAATTGATGAGTTTACCCTGTATAAGCTTTATACAGGGCAAAACGGATTTATTTGGGGTTTGGACCCCATTGGGAGTTGGGCATCTGAGTGTTAAAGACAGGAACACTTCTGTGAGCTGCTTTCAGTTAAGTCTGCAGCTTTGGGGCACGTGGTTCAGACCCTGGGTCGGTGTTGGAGCAGACAGGCGTGTCTGGCTCAGCAAGACAGGGTGCTGGAGTCCCAGGCTGGCAGGGAAAGCAGGGGCAGAAGTAGTCTTGGCACATCGCTCCAGGCCAATGGGGGCTGCGGGAAGCGGCGTGGGACAAGAGATTTGCTGGCCGCTGCTTCTCGCAGCCCCCATTGGCCTGGAGCGACGAACCGCAACCAGTGGGAGCCACGATCAGTCAAACCTGCGGACCCGGCAGGTAAACAAACCGGCCCGGCCCGCCAGGGGCTTTCCCTGCACAAGCGGCGGCCCCAGTTTGAGAACCACTGACATAGTGGTTCCACAGGCAGTTTAAAGTTAGACTAACTGACACTATTTACTACTGCTCCCAACGCAGGCTCTGATCCCTGGGCCGTTTCCTTTATTACGATAATCTCAGGGCCGCGGTTCTCAGACTTCACTACAGCGTGGAACAAATGTGAACAGAGTGATTGTGTTCGGAACAGCACCCTCCTCATTTGCTCTGCCACATACGCACCTCAGTGCCTGTTCCCTGCCTGCTCACCCTCACGTTTTTAACTGCATAACCCCCGGTGCCAGCTGCAGTGACAGCTCGCCCTGGCTTCCCGGGAAACGCCAAGAGCTGTGTGTCACCTGATAACTTCTGCAAACTGCCTCGCACCAATTCCACGATTTCCGGGAGCGTCCTAGGCCTCAATGCACAGCACCCTTCTGAGCTGGGTGAAACCCAGAAAAACCTACAACCAGCCTGACAGAGAGTGTCCGTGTGGCGCTGCAGGCAGAGAAAGCTCTCTGACGCCCTCTGCTGCCCTCAGATCTCGCTGGCAGCAGCTTCCTAGAGGGTTGCACGTTTTTATTACTCGTGCAGAGTTAGATGTACGCTCTTCCCTCTGGCCCTCACCCCGACTCCAGCCAACTCTCCCCAGCCAGGCCTGCTTTTTAACTGGGAAACAGTGGGGTTGCACCAGGGCCGGCGCAACCTATTAGGCGACCTAGGCGGTCGCCTAGGGCACTAAGATTTGGGGGGCACCGACTGCCCGGTCGTCAACATTATTTTGGGGGCGGGACCTTCCGCCACCTAGGTCGGCAGAAAAGCTGGCAGCGCTCCTGGCGGGGGGCGCGGGGAGGGCCGCCCTCAGTAATGGGGGGGGCGCACAGGGGAACCGCTCCCCACCCCAGATCACCTCCACTCTGCCTCCTCCGCTGAGCACACAGCCCCCGCTCTAATTCTCCTCCAATCGGCGCCGCAAGCCTGGGAGGGGAGGAGAATTAGAGCGGCGCCGGCGTGCTCAGCGGAGGAGGTGGAGCGAAGGTGAGCTGGGGCGGGCTCCCCCGGCGGGGTTAGCTGCCGCGAAGGGGGGCTCCCCGGGCGGGGTTAGCTGTGGGGGGGGGGCTCCCCGGGTGGCGGGGTGGCGGGCGGAGTTAGCTGCCGCGGGGGGGGGGGGCTCCTCTGGTGGGCGGGGTTAGCTGGGTGGTGGGGGGGGGGCAAGGTGGAAGTTTTGCCTAGGGCACGAAACTTCCTTGCACCGGCCCTGGGTAGCACACAGAGCGTGGCAATGGCATGACCGACAAAGCGTGCGCCCCCGGTTATTTACATGGCAAAACTTCCGCTGCTTTTTTTGCTGACTCCCTTTTCAGGGCAGAATCGTAGCTTTACGGCTGAGATTTTCCTAGCTGGGCAGCCTACTTCGATTGGGAGGTGTTCTGTACAGTGCCTAGCACAAGGGAGGGCTGGTCCATGAGGAGGGCTCTGCACACTATGGCCTAATGAATATGACACTTGACTGGATTTAGGAAAGGCAGGTTCAATTCCTGTCTCAGCCACAGTTGACTTGTACAGGTCCCCTATGGGACTTAGGTACCTAAATACCCGTAAGAAATCTTTCCCAAGTCTCTCAAATGTGATTGTGGCAGGAATGAAATGCATGTTTCTTACCCTCTGCCACTCACCCTGGTATAAATAAGGAATGAATCCATTTGGATCAATGGATTTGTACCAGTGTACAAAATGTGAATGAGAAGAGAATCCGGCCCAATATCTAGCTATGTCTTCCATTGGATTAAAGGGCCATTGCTTTCCATAGAGCTAAACTGATTTACACCAGCTGTGTACTTGGTCCCTGTATCTCCAAGTACTTTTTATACACATAGAAGATGTGCAAACTACTGGTGAAACTTAGGTAGCTAGATGTTTCCTGCATGACTACAGTAAAGTATTTAGTTGGTTGATGGATGCCTCCTCTGGGAAACCACTATGAAATTCATTAGAGGAAGAATCCCATGGCTTTAGAATCATAGAAGATTAGGGTTGGAAGGACCTTAGGAGGTCATCTAGTCCAACCCCCTGCTCAAAGCAGGACCAACATCGACTAAATCATCCCAGCCAGGCCTTTGTCAAGCCAGGCCTTAAAAACCTGGAGATTCCCTCTGTAGGTAACCCATTTCAGTGCTTCACCACCCTCCTAGTGAAATAGTTTTTCCTAATATCCAACCTAGATCTCCCCCACTGCAACTTGAGACCATTGTTCCTTGTCCTGTCATCTGCCAGCACTGAGAACAGCCGAGCTCCATCCTCTTTGGAACTCCCCTTCAGGTAGTTGAAGGCTGCTATCAAATCCCCCCTCATTCTTCTCTTCTGCAGACTAAACAATCCCAGTTCCCGCAGCCTCTACTCATAAGTCATGTGCCCCAGACCCTTGATCATTTTCATTGCCCTCCGCTGCACTGTCTCCAATTTGTCCACATCCTTTCTTTAGTGGGGGGCCCAAAACTGGATGCAATACTCTAGATGTGGCCTCACCAGTGCCGAATAGAGGGGAATAATCACTTCCCTTGATCTGCTGGCAATGCTCCTACTAATGCAGCCCAATATGTCATTAGCCTTCTTGGCAACAAGGACACACTGCTGACTCATATCCAGCTTCTCATTCACTGTAATCCCCAGGTCCTTTTCTGCAGAACTGCTGCTTAGCCAGTCGGTCCCCTAAAAAGCTTGAGGTGAAAGCTTAGAAGAAAGCTTGGGGTGAAATCCTCTCACAACCACTAACAAGAATGGCAATTACAGGCCTGTAAGCCTGACCTCAGTACCAGGCAAACTGGTTGAAATGATAATAAAGAACAATATTGTCAGACCTATAGATGAACATAATTTGTTGGGAAAGAGTCAATATGGTTTTAGTAAAGGGAAATCATGCCTCACCAATCTAATAGAATTCTTTGAGGTGGTCAACAAGCATGTGGACAAGGAGGATCCAGTGGATATAGTGTACTTAGAGTTTCAGAAAGACTTTGACAAGATCCCTCACCAAAGGCTATTAAGCAAAGTAAGCTGCCACGGGATAAGAGGGAAGGTCCTCTCATGGATTGGTAACTGGTTAAAAGATAGGAAACAAACGGTTGGAATAAATGGTCATTTTTCCGAATGGAGAGAGGTAAATAGTGGTGTCCCCCAAGGGTCTGTTCTGGGACCAGTCCTATTCAACATATTCATAAATGATCTAGAAAAAGGGGTAAACAGTGAGGAGGCAAAATTTGCAGATGATCCAAAACTACTCAAGATAGTTAAGTCCCAGGCAGACTGTGAAGAGCTACAAAAGGATCTCACAAAACTGGGTGACTGGGCAACAAAATGGCAGCTGAAATTCAATGTTGATAAATGCAAAGTAACGCACATTGGAAACATAATCCCAACTATACGTATAAAATGATGGGATCTAAATTAGCTGTTACCACCCAGGAAAGAGTTCTTGGAGTCATTTGTGGATAGTTCTCTGAAAACATTCACTCAATGTGCAGCAGCAGTCAAAAAAATGAACAGAATGTTGGGAATAATTAAGAAAGGGATAGATAATAGGACAGAAAATATCATGTTGCCTCTATATAAATCCATGGTACACCCACATCTTGAATACTGCGTGCAGATGTGGTCACCCCATCTCAAAAAAGATATATTGGAATTGGAAGAGGTTCAGAAAAGGGCAACAAAAATGATTAGGGAAATGGAGCGTCTGCCATATGAAGAGAGTTTAATAAGACTGGGACTTTTCAGATTGGAAAAAAGACGACTAAGGGGGGATATGACAGATGTCTATAAAATCATGACTGGTGTGGAGAAGGTAGATAAGGAAGTGTTATTTACTCCTTCTCATGATACAAGAACTAGGGGTCACCAAATGAAATTAATAGGCAGCAGGTTTAAAACAAACAAAAGGAAGTATTTTTTCACACAATGCACAGTCAACTTGTGGAACTCCTTGACAGAGGATGTTGTGAAGACCAAGACTATAACAAGGTTCAAAAAAGAACTAGATAAATTCATGGAGGATAAGTCCATCAATGGCTATTAGCCAGGATGGGTAGGAACGGTGTCCCTAGCCTCTGTTTGCCAGCAGCTGGGAATGGGCAACAGGGGATGGATCACTTGATGATTCCCTGTTCTGTTCATTCCCTCTGGGGCACCTGGCATTGGCCACTCTCGGTAGACAGGACACTGGGCTAGATGGACCTTTGATCTGACCCAGTATGGACGTTCTTATGGTCTTATGTTCTAAGTTGACTGCAATACTTGAAATAGGATGAATCAAAGAAAACAACTTCTAGTGGCAGCGTAAAGTGGTTCAAAACATACGTATGGAATACTTAGCTTCTGCAACTGCCAGGCATTGCATTTTCTCTCGGGGCCGATGGCTCCAGGTTCTTTAGCACTTGTTTAGACAGATTAGATCTTGCACAAGGAGAACAGTAATTAGCTGGCAGAGACTTAACAAACATTTCCACGGCCCTTGGAGTATAATAATAGATAGGAAGTCTTCCTTTTAACGTGTGGCAGGCGTTATTTGCCAGGCTGGGTTATGAGATTGTGGCGTGAGGGTGGCTCATTGGTGGTGTGAAGTATTTCCACCACTTACTCACCGTCCAGTTCTGTTCATTTCTGCGCGATAAGGAATAAGGTGGTAGGACTTTTCCCCCCTGGATCCTTTAAGCTAAAAGCAAATGTGATTCACTTTCTCCTGGAGTTTCTGTGTGTGTGAATTTGACTCCTAATCCCCGTAGACTCCTTTGAAAACCCCAGACAGAGTTGTCTTATGGGAAGGCTCTTCTATAACCGGAGGTCGTCTTGTAACTTCAGTAACAGACGCCTCACCAAGGACACTTTCAGAGATCGGAGATAGGAATGGATGGACATCTTATCTGCTCTGGCAATTGCCATGGTCTTCTGGAGACTAAATTAGCCTATTATAGTCTATTCTGTTTTAGACTAGAATACACTCCACTAACAAAGCAGAGAATTCTTCTGAGACAACAATTAACCTCCCCCCTTCTCTTATTATTGCAATTCTGGGGTTGGGAGCGACTGGGCATGTCTGTGTCCTATTGCACCAGGGTGACTCCTTGGATTCCCAAGCACCTAAATCTCCCTTGCTGCAGATTAAGCCCATGACCAATTGTCCTTCTCTTGGTGGACCTGGAGAACAAGTTGTTGCTCTCCTCTGGACTCCCTCCAGTTTGTCCACATCTCTCTGTTTAGCGTGTGGTGCCCAGGACTGGACACAGTACTCCAACTGAGGCCTCCTCTGTATGAAGTACAGAGGAACAATTACCTCCTGTCTTACATACAATACTCCTGTTAACACACCCCAGAATGGAATTTGTCTTGTTCACAATAGCATCTGTGACAGCGTACCCCATAAAGGGGCTCATAAATGGGATTTCCAAAGGTGCTTGAAAAAGTTAAGACTGAAGGAAATGACCTGGAGAACTTTGATATGCAGCCATGTGAAGTGATGTATTTAGGAAGATAAACATTGCCACACTGGGTCAGAGTTGTCCATTTAGTTCAGTCTCATGCCTACAACAGAGTCACTATCAGTGATTCAGGGGAAGATGCAACACACTGTGCATCAGGCCGTTAGAGGAGCCGACCTTGATCTTCTTCCCTTGCTACATTTTTAAATATTATTTTTTGCACTAGTTTCCTATGTTGTGGAACAGGGCACATGTCAAACGCTGTAGAAACGAATGCTAACAGTTGCAGACAATGCTAAAATATCTGTCCTGTTTTAATGTCGTCTGTAGCCGTCCGTTATCTCTCATCTCCTGAACAGCTGTCTCAGATTCGGGAGAAAATAACCGCAGAGGTTTAAAGAGGAATCCGGTTGTGGAGGCTGACTAACGGGAACACAGTGCAAGGGCTACATGGTGGCAGAAAAGGAACAGCAGGGTTTAATGAGGCCCTTCGCTCTCTGACCACTAGGTACTGTATTATGAGACAGAAGATGTTTATACCGGCCACATGATGGCAGCAAAGGTACAGCAGAGAGAGAGAACTACCAGCTTTCATTTACCTCTGTAGTTCCTGTCAACTGTGAAAACCACAAGGACTTTCGATCTCACTGTAAGTCACCACTAAAAGTGAATCCTTTCCAACTTGTTCCTTTGTACAGCCCTGTCGGTCGGTGAGCATCCATAGGGTGTCCCTTGTCTTGGATTGTGAGGAACCATCGGCTTGTTCTATATTTGTACAGCACCCCGTACAGTGGGGTTCTGGTCCATGACTGGGGCTCCTCGCTGCTGTGGTAATATCAATAAATAAAACCGTATCAGGAGGAGAGAGACATTTTATCTCAGCTACTACGTTACTTTTCTCATCATGTAAACAATTTTGAAGGAAAGCACTCTACAAAAATAAAGTTTTGTTTTCTTGTATTTCATGACTGAGAGTCGGCCTGAGTGATCTTCACATTCACCAGAAATCTCTCTGGGAGCTGCAGTAAAAAGCTACAATTTTGAAAGAAAGAAAGAATGTGTGTAAATGTGGTGATGCTAATGTCTGTGTTCTTTTCCCCGTACATTGAGTTGTTTAATGGGACACGTGCAATGCAAATGTGATATAGTGCAAGGAATGTCCAATTCTGGCCACAGCTTAAAACAAGAGAGATACTTGGGAAATATGAACATGTTAAGGGATGTAGTGAATTCTTGCAGTTGAACATTATTAATCAAGGCTGCACAGCTTCCTAAAATATATGCTGTGTCAGACAGGTATAATGGAGTGTTCTCATAAAGAAATTAAAAGTGAGAGATCAGGTCTGTTATGATAGAGATCAATCCAGATGATCACAATGCTCCCTTCTTGCCTTGAAATCTATTAATTGTTTCTGCTTGTGGTATTTTTTAAAAGGATATATCAATTTTCTCAACTTCCAGAACATCGTTTTCTTAATGAAAAATAGAAAGCAAAAATGGATTTGTTTTTGTTTAGAAGAATGATTTGTAGTTCACTTTTTGGGTTACTGAAAAAAAAATCAAATGCAATGTTTTCCGGTGACAAGATTCATTGGGGGGAGGGGAGAAAGGGATCTTGACCATCTCTATTTAGATCTGTTACAGGACTTTTTTTTTATGAAAGGGTCGGAACTCTAGTTCCCGCTGATCGTTTTCCACCCAGCTCTAGCTCTGAAGTGTCCAGTAGTCACTAGTGTAGGTGATGGGAGACTGAACTAGCTCTGGCAATTCCTACCTTCTTATAGCATGTAATTCTACTGGGACAATTTACCCAGGGCAGTGGTGGATTCTCAGTCACTGGCAATTTAAAAATCAAGGTTGGGTTTCGTTTCCAGATATGCTCTAGTTCGAAAGGAATTGTTTGGGGGCAGTTCTCTGGCCTGTATAATACAGGAAGTCAGACCAGATGATCAGTGTTCCTTCTGGCTTTGGAATCCTATTCTATTCGGGTTCTGATAGAGGCCTCACCATTATAATATCAAAGTGCCTTCCGCACATGCACCGAATAGCATCGCCCACAAGAGGCTTATTTTTTCTCTCTCTCCTCCACAGAGGAAAAATGCACCGGGATTATATGTAAATGCAAATTAATTTGCCTGCCATTGATTATTTAAAATGCCATGGATCCCTTGGGGGAGAGCTGAGCAAGGATACGTGACCTGTCCTAAGCTTAGCTCCGTCGGCAGGCATGCTGCTGTTCCGCTGTGCTTGCGTTCTCGTGTGGTGCTCCCTGCCAGGTAAGGAGCAGTAGCCAGCACTGGGTGCAGTGTGGGGATTTGTTAGTACCTTGCCTGAATTGAGGAGCATCCCCTGAAGAACTGAGACTTGTCAGACAGGAGCCTGGCCTGGGAGGCCCCGACTGGGTTATCTGCTGTGGCAGTTCCGTTATAATTGTCTGGTCTTCCTCTAACAGGTTCGGTGGCTGCCGTGACTTTCACCCAGCCGAGTTCTGCACTTGCGAGGCCAGGCAGTTCCGTCACTCTGGAGTGTGTCGCCTCTGGCTACAATATCAATGACCACCACATGCACTGGATGCGCCAGACCCCGGGAAAAGACCTGGTGTGGATAGCCGCCTTCAAAACTGGGGACACCACCTACATTTCTGATGACTTCAAAGGCCGCGTCACCCCCTCCACCAGCGGCTCCACTGGCAAGCTAAAGATAGACGGGCTCACAGCTGCAGACACGGCTACTTACTACTGTTCCAGACACAGTGATCTCCGCCTAACTTCCTCTCTTACAATATCCCCCCTGGAACTGGCCGCAGACACACTAAGCACAGCTCTCTCTGCAGGAAATTCAGCCCCAGGGCGGCAGGTTCAGCAAAAGGTCCGTGCGCCACTGGAATCCAAATACATCTTCAGTGGTGCCTGGCCTTCATTTCAGGCTCAGGGACGGCAATTTTACCCTCCAATTTTTCCAACTGGTTCAAGCTTGGAGGCAGCATGACCTCCTGGCTGAGTCGTTGCCTGGCAAATCAGGACACTTGGTTTCTGTTTCAGGCTCGGCCACTGAGCCAGAGTGTGCCCTTGACCTCAGCTGCCTCAGTTTCCTTTCTCTGTCCTGTTTGTTTTGACTCCTCGCAGGCAGGACTGTCTGTTTGTACACACACAGGAATAGAGGTGGATTAAGGTTTCCTGGGACCCTGGTCCAGAGACAGTGGGAGGCTCTCACCACCCCTTCTGCCTACGGTCCTGCCCCAGTTCCACCTCTTGTGCCTGCTGCCCCCCCCCCACAGCCCCACCCCATTCTGTCTCTTCCCCAGGGGCGCCCCCCCCCGTTCCACCCAGCCCCTCCCCATTCTGCCCCCCTGCAACCCAACAGCCCCTTTTGCTCCTTTCTCCCCCCCCCCACCACTGCAGCACCAAGACCGGAGAAGCTCTGTCCCCACACTACAGCCCCATGGTGCAATGGGGGGTGAAAGCCCCTCCAGTGCTGGGATTCCCCTGCTTCTGCAGAGGACAGGGTCGGGGCCCTGGTGCTTCTCCCACCTCCCAGCTTCTGCAGGGGACAGGGTCGGGGCGCAGTGGCTGGCCCCACCTGCCTGGCAGCTGGGACTCTGGGCTTCTGCTGCCAGGGCCCTCCAGTTGGCTGGGCTCCCTGGGCATGGGCCCCGTTGGCCCAGTGGCTAATCAACCCCTGTGTGTGTAGCCTCTGGCACAGGAGAGCACAGATTTTGTTTGCAGCCTCCAATTGTTGCTGAAACCCAAATAATAATTATTCGGGGGTTTTAATTGTAGAAAGGACCATTACGTGCATCTAGTCCACGGGTCGGCAACCTTTCAGAAGTGGAGTGCCGAGTCTTCATTTATTCACTCTAATTTAAGGTTTCACGTGCCAGTCATACATTTTAACGTTTTTAGAAGGTCTCTTTCTATAAGTCTATAATATATAACTAAACTATTGTTGTATGTAAAGTAAATAAGGTTTTTAAAATGTTTAAGAAGCTTCATTTAAAATTAAATTAAAATGCAGAGCCCCCCGGACCGGTGGCCAGGACCCGGGCAGTGTGAGTGCCACTGAAAATCAGCTCGTGTGCCGCCTTCGGCACCCGTGCCATAGGTTGCCTACCCCTGCTCAGGGCCGGCTTTACGAAGTGCGGGGCCTGGTTCGTGGGGGCGGGGCTTGTACTCACTGGGCGGGCGGCGCTCGAGTCTTCAGCGGCGCTCCAGCCGGGGGTGCAAGGGGGCCGCTCCGAGTGTGTGTGTGGGGGGGGCGGGGCTTGCCGCGCTCCAGCCGGGGGTGCAGGGGTGCCGCTCCGAGTGTGTGGGGGGGCTTGCCGCGCTCCAGCCGGGGGTGCAGGGGGGCCGCTCCGAGGGGGGGGGGCGGGGCTTGCCGCGCTCCAGCCGGGGGTGCAGGGGGGCCGCTCCGAGTGGGGGGGGCGGGGCTTGCCACGCTCCGGCCGGGGGTGCAGGGGGGCCGCTCCGAGTGGGGGGGGGCGGGGCTTGCCGCGCTCCGGCCGGAGCTCTAGCCGGAGCGCGGGGCCCTCTTAGGTGCGGGGCCCGATTCCGGGGAATCGGGCGAATTGGCCTAAAGCCGGCCCTGCCCCTGCTCTAGTCTGACCTCCTGCATAACCCAGGCGTGAGTGTCTGACGCAGCGACTCCTGCCGCCAGCCCAGTAATCGGAGGAGGACGGTGGGTGGTAAGGCCTGCAGACCTGCACAAGGAGATGTTTAAAGCAGTGCAGGGCGGTGCAGGGCTAGGCACGCGCTCTCGGCCTTGCTGGCCATTTCCCACTGCTGCAGAAGGTTGTCGGGGTCGGCTGACCAACAGGTGCAGCCCTTTGTTGTGCCTCCACCTCACAGTCGCACGCAGAACCCACTGAAGGGCAAAGCCCCTGCAGCCCAGAGCCGGCGCTGGCTTGCTAACGCCGCTGCAGCCTGGAGCAGAAAACGGCTGCTCCACTGAAGCCTGTGGACCGTGACTGGCTAGTGAGCCAGCCAGCCCTGCTTTGAATACAGAGCCTGTCTTCTCCTGGACCAGGGATAAGGCGTCTGGTCTTCCCTGACAACGGCTGCTCTTTGCCTGGTCCCTACTCTTTAACCTGTCCAACTGGGATGGCCCTAGCAGTAGAGAAACTCCTGCCCTTGTAGCTCTCTGGTTCATTGGAACTCACAAGCCTTCCCACCATGCCATTGGGCAGCCTTAGGGAATTCCCTAGAGCACTCGTGTCAAAGCACGTGGAGGATAGGCATAGAATCTGAGGCCAGGAAAAACCATTCACAACATCTATAGTCTGACCTCTTCCATAACACACCCCAGAGAACCTAATCCCGTAATTTCTGCATCAAGGCTGTGTGCTCTGTTAGAACGACAGAGTATCTTTCAAGTTATGGCATGTGCGTCTGATATTGGTGATGCTGCTAGACTAGGAGTGAGGAATTTGGGGTTTAATCCCCTTCTACCCTCATCGTGTAATAGCCAAGAATGAATAACGTACGGCCATTCTGTACAACGGCGGCTACATGGCATGAGACAGGGAGACGATATTGTGTAATGCCACACATGCTTTCAGCCAAGGGGTAGGAATGGCCAGCAGGAGGCTGTTCTCTACAATGACCACTAGTGATTAGTTAGTGGATACAGAGGAATGAGATAGAAACAGCAGCATCCATTAATGAGCACATGATGGCAGCAGAGGTCTGTGTGTCTTTTAGCTGGCTGTTCTCATTTTCATCTGCAGCTGCGGTCAGCTCTGAAAACCACACGGACTTTCGATTTCATAGAAAGACACAGCTGAAGGCCTGTCTTTCCCCCCCATTTCCTGCCTGCTGGCTAACGAAGTGTCAGACGGGGAGAGATTTTGCAGGCACTACACTGTTTTTGTGCTGAAAACAATTTCGGGAATGGCGAGTTTGAATGAAAACCCCTCCAAAATAGAACTCGATGGCATTGCACAGCTTTGAAGAGTCTGGCTCAGGATGGAGATGCCTTTCCTCCATTGTCATCAAAGTTAAAAGGGAAATTCTTCTGATAGAGGCATTGAAGGGGAAAGTTAAGGGAGCAGATCCTCACTTGGAGTAAATGGGTGTAGTGCCATTGACTTCAGTACAAGTACATTTCTACTTCAGGCGGGTAGAAATTCTGGACTTAAATGTTCCTGTTGATTTTACATTTCAAATTGTGACAATGCTAACATGGGGTGAGATTCTGTTTGCCATTACTCATATCAAATAGTATTTTACTCCATGGGTAGATTTACACTGGGCTGAAATGAGACTCCGATCCTCTGACACCCATGGAGTTACTCCTAGTTCAAACTGGGCTGAGTAAAATGAGGAGTTGTAAGTTACTATTCAGTTCTAAATGATGAAGACTTCTAATCAATCTAGGGGGGAGGGATAGCTCAGTGGTTTGAGCATTGGCCTGCTAAACCCAGGGTTGTGAGTTCAATCCTTGAGGGGGGCCACTTAGGGATCTGGGGCAAAATTGGTCCTGCTAGTGAAGGCAGCGGGCTGGACTTAATGACCCTTCTTCAGGGTCCCTTCCAGCTCTATGAGATAGGTATATCTCCATATATTTATATTTAATATACTTTTTTTGTAGCTAAGCTTTTTCTTCCATTAATTACCCAACCTTTCCCTGGTTTAACAGACCTCAAAGATAACCTGGTGTTTTGGAACATCCATGCTGTCCATCATTGCAGTATCTCTGCACCTCACAAATGGTAATTAATTTATCTTTACAACTCCCCTGGGTGGTAGGAAACTATGGTTGTCTCCATTTCATAGACGGAAATTTATTGTCCACAGTCTCCACTGCTCGGTGGAAAGAAGCCAAACGCTCACTGACCAGGGTTTGGAAGAAAATTCACCTACAGCGGGGCTATTCCTTAAGTGAAAACTAGAGTCTAGCTTAAACCTTTCTTGGAATCTTTTTTTACATTGGCCTAGAGGGACTGATCTAATGCATTGGGCAATTCCTCTGTTCCTGTCACCCTCAGAGTATGTTGCTAACAGAATGTTGGGACTCATTAAGGGATAGATAATAAAACAGAGAATATCATATTGCCTCAACATAAATCCATGGTATGCCCAGATCTTGAATACTGTGTGCAGATGTGGTCGCCCCATCTCAAAAAAGATATATTGGAATTGGAAAAGGTTCAGAAAAGGGCAACAATAATGATTAGGGGTATGGCTTCCATATGAGGAGAGTTTAATAAGACTGGTACTTTTCAGCTTGGATAAGAGATGACTAAGGGGGGATATGACAGAGCTCTATAAAATCATGACTGGTGTAGAGAAAGTAGATAAGGAAGTGTTATTTACTCCTTCTCTTAACACAAGAACTAGGGGTCACCAAATTAAATTAATGGGAAGCAGGTGTAAAACAAAAGGAAGTATTTTTTCACACAATGAACAGTCAATCTGTGGAACTCTTTGCCAGATGATGTTGTGGAGGGCAAGAGTATAACAGGGTTCAACAAAGAACTAGAGAAGTTCATGGAGGATGGCTATTAGCCAGGATGGGCAGGGATGGTGTCCCTAGCCTCTGTTTGCCAGAAGCTGGGAATGTGCGACAGGGGCTGGATCACTTGATGATTCCCTGTTCTGTTCATTCCCTCTGAAGCACCTGGCATTGGCCACTGTCGGCAGACAGGATACTGGGCTAGATGGACCTTTGATCTGACCCAGTATGGCCGTTCTTATGTTCTTATGTAAGGACTGGAGGTTTCAAAGTAGTATAAGGGGATTTTAGATACCCAGCTGTGATTGAATTTTAATGTGGTTTGGGCATCTGTCCATTAGGCACTTTTAAAAGTTCCTGCGTGAAGTCAAATCTCCAAAGGCCATTTCCTGTGCGTTAACCACAAGAAACTGGATGGAGGGAGAGGGGGTGGGGACAGACAGACAGGAGAAAGGAAATTTCTGAAATGCAAAATCATTTGCCTGCCTCATGGGATATAAGAACATGGGGTGATACCTGCCTTGTTAGTCAGCAGGACTATTTGACACCAACCCGTTGTGCTAAAGCAGAGGTCAGCAGCAGTCATGCTGTGGCTACGTTGTCTTTGCGCTATGGCCTGGTGCAGCGTGTCAGGTGAGCAGCGAGGTGCAGCCTCTTGTAAGGTTGGGGGTTTTCGTGTCTCCAAGGGGTTGATGACATCAGTGGGTCGATGCTTTTGTGCTTACGCCAATCTCTGGCAGGTTTACTTTGTAACAGCCACTTCCAAGGTGTCTTGCACCTTCCTCTGAAGGGTCTGTTGGAGATTAGCTGGCTCACTGGTGTGATGGGATAGGATAATTCCTCTGTGTTTCTTTTACAGGCTCCGTGGCTGCGGTCACTTTAACCCAGCCAGGTTCTGCCCGTGCAGAGCCAGGGAGCTCCATTACCCTGGACTGTGTCGTGTCTGGGTATAACATCAATGACCACCATCTCCACTGGGTCCGTCAGGCCCCTGGGAAAGGTCTGGTCTGGGTTACAGCCTTCAGAACAGGATACGCCACCATCACCGCTAACGAATTCAAAGGACGGGTAACCCCATCCACCAGCGGGTCCACTGCCAGGCTAAGGATAGACCGACTGACAGCTGCAGACACGGCTACCTACTACTGTGCACGAGAAGCACATTGCTCGCTTCCCAGCTTCCTCTCCTACAGTAACCGCTGGGGCAAGGGACTCATCTCACTGAGCACATCTCTCTGCATGAATCCAGCCCTCTGCCACAGCCTGCACTTCACAAGAGTCCCAACGCAGCCCTCAAAGTAACCCGGGCCGGGGGTTAAATAGGCCATGGGATGAGCCCCCTGCACAGGGCTGAACTTCCCCCTCAACAATTAATCTTGTGGCCGTACGGTAACAGACTGCCTGAGGCGGCACCGTGGCCTATTGGCTAGAGCCCCGTGCTAGGAGTCAGGCTAGGTGAGTTCTGACCCATTGCTCTGTGGAGTGGCCTGAGGTAATTCACATCTACCTACCTGCCCCTTTCCTTTCCCACCCTCAGGGTCTCTTGGCGGTTTTATATGATAAGCTCTTCAGAGCCAGGCCTGTTGCTTGTTGTGCTTATGGGCCATGCCGGTTTTACCACAAGGAACAATAGTAGTTAATAGATTCATGTATTTTAAGGCCAGAGAGGACCATTAGAATCATCTACTCGAATCTCCTGCGTAACGCAGGCCAGAGAACGCAGCACAGCTATTCCTGCGCCAGCACCAGAGCATGCGGCTGAGCGACTGCACTGATGTTAGAATCTATTCATCCCTCTTTTCTGCTCTCTAAAGCCAGAAGGGACCATCGTGCCCATGTGGTCTGACAGAGTGCAGGCCAAAGAACTTCACCCATCTGGCTGTCCTGTTGAATTATTTGTTGGCACTGATAGGTCATTCTCTATAGTCATGAATGAGCACACGATGGCAGAGAAATGTTCAAGGATGGAGCTCTGGCATCTCAGGGGCTCTCATCGCTGCAAACCACATGGCCTTTCCATTTCAATCCATGTCACAGCTGAAATTCTGAACTTCCCCCATTGACTGCCATCTTCGTAACCAGCACTGTCCAGAAGGAGCAGAGATTTTCACAAATATTATTCTATTTTTGTACTGTAACATTTTAGGATGAATAAAAGGCCTTACGAAATAACACTTTAGTGCATTGCGTAGTTTTTGGCTCAGCGTGAGGCCTTCCCGCTATATCTAGTTCGGTTAATGAGAAATTATTCTGATAAGAGGATTTGAAGTTAAAGGGTCAGATGTTAAATTGGTGCAAAGCCATAGGCTTCCCTACTCTAATATTTAGATCTACAAGTTCAAATAGCCTGTATTAATGTTTTGGTTTTACATTTCAAATTAAGACAGTGCTAGTGTAGGGTGAGATTTTGTTCCCATTACTCGTGTCAGAGTCGTACTTTACTCTATGAGTAGGTCCATTGGAGCTAATGCTTCTCACACTTACATTGGTTTACTCTAGCATTTCTCCTGATTTACACCTGGATGAGTTAGGGGAGTATCATAGAATCATATTATCAGGGTTGGAAGGGACCTCAGGAGGTCATCTAGTCCCACCCCCTGCTCAAAGCAGGACCAATCCCCAGCTAAATCAGCCAAACTGATCCCAATAGAACTACTCCAGATTTACAGTAGAATGTGTGACTGGAGAATTAGCCCTGACGCGTCAATGGAGTTTCCATTGAGACTCAGTCCCATTGACTCCCAGTGGAGTTACTCCTGCTTTACAAATGAGAAAAGAAGAACTCACCTTGATTCCAAAGTATTTGGGGCTCGATTTCTAAATGGATTCAGGCAATTTTGAATGCATTTGGAAATACCACACTGCCTAACACCCGGTGATCAGGAAGCAGCATGGTCTGCTGGTTCGGCCACCACAGTAGGAATCAGGAGAATTTGTACATCAATGTCACAGCCTAGAACAGAACCAATGTGAAGTGAAGCAAGTGACTCCCCCTTGTCTGTTTCGATGGAAACCTCTTGAGTGCAAGGCCTGTCTCCTGTGGTGTGAATGGGCAGCACCTGACACACTGGAACCCTGATCTTGGTTGGGACCCTTCAGGTGTTTCTAAAATGGCAACAATAATGACCTGTGGATTTGAATGGCAGAAAGGAGACCGTCCCACCCAGTAGGTCCTGCATGCAGCCAAAATGTTGAACTGGAGCACTCATAAGGAGCATGGAGGACAGAGTCACAGAGTTCTGAGGCCAGAAAAAACATTCTGACGCCATTGTGCCCCTCTGCATGACACACAGCAGAGAACCCAACGGCAGTCATTTCTGTAACAAACCCATGATTTTTGTTTGAGTCACAGCGTATCATTTGAGCTACAGTATATCTATCTGATATCGGTGACAATGCTGGCCAGGGAGGGAGGTGAACTGGATTCTCATCCTTCTCTGCCACCAATTTGCAATGGCTGAGAGGGAACACAAATTCCTTTGGTGCAGTTGTCTCCAGAGGGCAGCAGAACTGAGGGAATGAGACAGAGAAGTCTATTGTGTACTGACCAGGCGGAAGCAGCGAAAGGTCAGGAAGTGAGAGCATGCGGTGCCCTGTACAATGACCGGGAGTTGTTAACACAGGTAGGGGAATGAGATAAAAGCTGCTATACCCGCTACTGAGCAAGTCACGGTAGCAGAGCTGTGAAGGACAGAGATCTAACAGCTCTTCGTTCCAGCTGCAGCTGTGGTCATCTGTGAAAACCACATGGTGTATCTCTTTCATTTTAAATTCCAGATGAAAGTCTGTGGTTTCCTCACTGCCTCCTGCCTTGTTAACTAACAGTATCAGACAGGAAAAAGATTTTAAGAGCTACTATCCTATTGCCGTATGGTGTACAATTTTAAGGGATGAGAGTATGCATGAAAGACCCTACCAAAATAAAACTGTCTTGCAATTAACAGCTTTGAAGTGTCTTGCTGAGCCTGAGGGGTTTTCACCCTACTTATGCCTGACTTTCAAGAAAACTGGTCCTATTTTTAAAGGTCTTTTTAGATACCAAAAAAGTAGGTTAAGTGCCTAAGTCTCATTATTTTCAATGGGAGTTAGGTGCCAAACCTTCTTACGCTATTTTGAAAATCCCAGTAGGCGCCTACTTTGCATCATCATGTTCCTAAAGACTTTTAAAAATCTAGCCCAATTCCTTTGCTAGAAAGAGGAAACTGGAAAGAGGCAGATTCTCAGGTGATGTAATTCAGCATAGCCATGGTGACTGCATTAGCACTGCACATAGACAGACGACCTCATGATCTAGCCCTCAATGTTTACATTGTTTTTTTATGTTTCAAAACAGGGCAATGCTAGCACGGGGTGAGATTCTGTTCCCATTACTCATGTCAAATAGTATCTTACTCTGTGAGTAGCTCCATTGCTCCGGATTCTCCTCTCGGTAACAGTGGCTGTAGACTGGAGTCTCTCCTATTTTACACAGGAGTACGTGAAAGAGAATCAACCCCATCACACCAGTGACGTTAGTCCTGACTAACACCATGGTGAATGAGATGAGATCCCGTCTTATTGAGTACAATGGACTTACTTCTGCTTTACACCAGACTGATTAAGAAAATCAGGCCCTTTGACTTCCATGAAATCACTTCTGCTTTACACTGAGGTGTGGGAGGGGGGCTCTGCCCCATTGACTCCATTGTTATTAGTCACAGAATAAGTGCATACTCAGTATTCAGAAGTCCTCATCATTTAGACGTGTGACAGTAAAACATTTTTATTTCTAGTCAAAGCTTGCAAACGTGGCTGGACCAACAACAAAAATAACCTTTGGTTTAGGATCTTCCACCTTGGTAGTATCTGAGCCCCTCATGAACAATAATGTATTTATCCCCAGGACAGCCGTGAATGGTAGGAAGCCATTGTTATTTGATGGGGAAGGGAGTTAAAGCAAGAGTGGGTGGCCCAAGGTCTCTGCTGTTTTGAGCAAGCACGTCAACCTTTAACTGAATGTGGTTGGGAAGAAAATTCCCCTACGGCTAAGGCATCCCCTAGGTCACTTCTAGAGTCAATCCTGCCCCTTCTTTTCAAGCATTTGGTATTGGCTCCTGTTGAAGAACTGAGCTAGGTGGACAGGACTGAGCTGTTGGAGCAATTCCTCTGTTCCCATCACACAGTGAGTATGTGGCAGCGCTGGTAATAGAAGTTGAGCTATTCAAGGGGGCCTAAGGGAGTTAGGCACATGGCTCCCAATGAGGTTCAAAGGGAGTTGGGTAGCTAACTTCAGCCTGAACACAGATCTCCTGAGTCCCGCTGCACTAGTCAATGGGTGGGTGGAGAGTAGGCGGGGAAAGACAGAAGGCAGATGCAAAGCTTCTGAAATGCAAAATCGCTTGCCTTCCTCAGAGGATATAAGAACTTAGGGTGATAGCGTCACAGGGAGTATTTCACACAACACCATTGTGCTAAAGCAAAGCTCCTCGGCAGTCATGCTGCTGTTGTTACATTGTCTTTGCCTTATCTCATGGTGCAGCTTGTCAGGTGGGCAGGGAAATGCAGACTCTTGTAAGGTGTTGGGTTTTTTCTTGCCTCTAAGGGACTAATGACAGCACTGGATCAAGGTTCTGATACTTAACCCAATCTGTGACTCTGGGGTGAGGGGAAAAAATCAGTTTTGTCTGGGCAGGTCATTTTGTAACTGCCCATGGGAGGGGGTCTTGCCCCTTCCTCTGTCATGTATTTTGGAGATTACAGGGACCCCTGCTCTGGTGCGATGTAACAGTATCTCTGCTCTGTTTCTTTTACAGGCTGCGTGGCCGCGCTCACTCTAACCCAGCCGAGTTCTGCCCAGGCAGAGCCAGGCAGTTCCCTTACCCTGGACTGTGTCGTCTCTGGGTATAACATCAATGACCGTCATATGCAATGGTTCCGCCTGCCCCAGGGGAAAAGACTGGTCTGGCTGGCAGCCTTCAGAACAGGTTATTCAACCCACATCGCGGATGAGTTCAAAGGACGGGTCACCCCCTCCACCAGCGGCGCCACTGGCAAGCTAACGATAGACGGGCTCACAGCTGCAGACACGGCTACTTACTACTGTGCGACAGATGCACAGTGATCGCTGCCTGGCTTCCTCTCCTACAATATCTCCCCTGGAACAGGCCTCCTCTCACTTAGCCCATCTCTGTCTTCCATTAACTTCACTCCGGGGTGTGATGAAGTGAGAATGTTTTGTTGTGGTCTTTGAATACTGAGGGGGAAGGTTGCAGGGGAGCTTGGCTGGGACTGCCTGCATTGGGGAAGGAAGGATACCTGAGCATGTAACATGAGAACCCAGGAGGGGGGTTGGAGGCCAGGTAACACCTTTGACTGGGAGCAGTGGGGCCCCGGCTGCGGTGAGTGAGGGGGGACCCAGAACTGCAAGGAGCTTTGATAAGCACGTCCTGGCCCAGCGTAAGGAGGGGGACGACATGGATAGCTTCCTGACGGCCTTTGAGAATGCCTGCGAGATGCACAGGGTTGACCCTGCAGACAGGCTCCAGTTTCTCACCCCTTTACTCGACCCCCCAGCCGTGGAGGTGTACAGCCGACTGAAAGGGACGGAGACAGGGGACTATGAACTGTTCAAAAGGGCCCTGCTCCGCGAGTTTGGGCTGACCCCCGAGATGTACCAGAAAAGGTTCCAGAGTGAGCGCAAATCCCCTGAGGTCACCTACCTACAACTGGTCAACCGGATGCAGGGATACGCCCGCAAGTGGACAGCTGGGGCCCAAGAAAAAGAGGACCTGCTTGACCTATTCGTACTGGAGCACCTGTATGAGCAGTGCCCCTCCGACCTGAAGCTGTGGTTGGTGGACAAAAAGCCAGAGAGTCCGCAGCATGCAGGGCAGCTGGCCGACGAGTTTGTGAACAGTCGGGCAGGGGATACCAGGGAGGCATCCCAAAGGAAGAGGCCCACCACGATGCAGCGAGAGAGTCACCATGGGACCTCTCATAGGGAAAACATGGAGAACCCCTCAAAGGGGGAACATCTGGCGTCAGGACCAACCGACCCGCTCGAGGGGACATGAGCTGCTATTACTGTGGCCGGGGAGGCCACATACGGGCCCAGTGCCCCAAGCTCAGGGACAGGCTGAGCAGACCGAATCCGCACAGGGTTGACTGGGTAGAGACCCAGCCGGACGAGGGGCAGCGCTCCCAGGCAAGGGGGGCTGGCAGCGTACCACCTGCTAAGGAGGGAGGAGGACCCCAGGCCCGCTCCTCTGGAGGGCTGGATGCTCCAGACTCAGGGTTCTTGGTTTACAGGGTGGGCGCGGGGCTGTCCCTCCGGAGAGAGTGCCTTGTTCCCCTGGAGGTGGATGGGAGGAAGGTCAATGGATACTGGGACACGGGCGCAGAGGTGACGCTGGCCCGGCCCGAGGTGGTGGCCCCAGAGCGGGTGGTGCCCGACACCTACCTGACTCTGACGGGGGTGGGCGGGACCCCATTCAAGGTGCCCGTGGTGAGGGTACACCTGAAATGGGGGGCCAAGGAGGGCCCCAAGGATGTGGGGGTACACCGCCATCTGCCCACTGAAGTGTTGATGGGGGGGGACCTGGAGGACTGGCCAAGCAACCCCCAGGGTGCCCTGGTCGGGACCCGTAGTCAGGGCCAGCGAGGGGCACTGCACCCTGACCCTGGGGAGGGTACCTTGCCCGAGGCGCAGGACCCTAACCCGGTGGGGAGGGGGCGCCCAGGGACACGACCCAGAGAGGCTGCGGCCTCGGACCCAGCCAGCAGGAGGGAGCAGGTCCCCATCCCTGTCCCAGCTGCTGAGTTCCAGGCTGAGTTGCAGAAAGATCCCTCCTTGTGGAAGATAAGGGACCTGGCCAACCTCAGTGCGGTACAGACCATGGGGAGAGGAGGCCGGAAAAGGTTCCTGTGGGAGAAGGGGTTCCTGTACCGAGAATGGGCTCCCCCCGGGGAAATGGAGTTAGGGGGAGTCAGGAGGCAGCTGGTGGTACCCCGGAAGTATCGCCGCCAGCTGCTGTACTGGGCCCATGACACCCTCCTCTCAGGGCACCAGGGAATCTGGCGTACCCAGCAGAGGTTGCTACAGAACTTTTACTGGCCGGGGGTCTTTGTTACGGTCCGGCAGTATTGCCGATCCTGTGACCCCTGTCAGAGGGTGAGGAAGGCCCGGAACAGGGGGAAACCAGCTTTGGGACCCTTGCCCAAACTAGAGGAGCCTTTCCAGGGGGTGGGCAAGGTCAAAAGGGGGACTCTTCACCAAGGGGACACGAATCATAGTCCTCCAGACTGGAACGCTGGGAGAAGACCCCATCCCAGTCTGAACCCCAGGGGTATGGGAGTGGAAAAAGGGCACAAGCCGCATAAGCCTCCCCACAGGCGGGCTACCACTGCCATCGAGCAGACCCGACCTAAAGGGGGACAGAAAACTGGAAGGGCCTGGTGTAATTCTTACCAAGGAATGGGAGAGATGATGGGGCATCCATGGGAACGTTGCTAGGCTCGAACTTCCCCAGGTCACTGGCTGAAGTGACCCGGCTCAGTTCGGTCTCGAAGGGGGGAGAGATGTGACGAAGTGGGAATGTTTTGTTGTGGTCTTTGAATACTGAGGGGGAAGGTTGCAGGGGAGCTTGGCTGGGACTGCCTGCATTGGGGAAGGAAGGATACCTGAGCATGTAACATGAGAACCCAGGAGGGGGGTTGGAGGCCAGGTAACACCTTTGACTGGGAATAAGGACAAAGGCTGGGGGAGGAGCCGGGGGGAAGGGAGACAGGAGACGCCTGGCAGGAGTTTTTCAGTTTTGGAAGCTGACTGGAAATGGAGAGGGGTGGCCCCACGGGGCTTGGGCTTCCCCACGGGCCTGGGGCCTCCCTGGGCCCCCAGATGGACCTAACTAAAAGGGGGGGCCTGTTGTCTGTACCGGCAAGACCTGTTTTGGACTGTGTTCCTGTCGTCTCAATAAACCTTCTGTTTTACTGGCTCGCTGAGAGTCATGGTGAATCGCAGGAAGCTGGGGGTACAGGGCCCGGACTCCCCCACACTCCGTGACATGGGGCATAAGGATAATAAAAGGCCCATGCATCATTGGAGTCCCACATCAGTCCTCAGAGTACGGTTTTCCTTGGGGAACAGGCCTTGTTCTGCTGCCTCTCTAAAGGATTGAATTTTACCCTGAGAGGTTAGGGCTTTGGTCTCTGCAATTTTAATGTGTATTCTTCAAATCGAATCGGGATCGGGAAGCAGCATGGTCTGCTGGTCTGGCCACTGCAGGGGAATCAGGAAATTTTCGTTCTGTTCTCGGTTGTGACATTGATCTACAGTGTGAAGTCAAGCCAGTGACTTCCCTTGTCTCTGGTTCCTTTGTCAGGCGTATCTGTTTAGAATGAAACCTGTTCAGCGCAAGGCCTGTCTCCAGTGGTGTGGATGGGCAGCGCCTGACACACTGGGACCCTGTGTGTTCGCACCCTTACGGTGTTATGGACATGCCAGTAATAATGGCCTGTGGGTTTGAATGGCAGAAAGGACCATTTTTGTTTGAACCACAGCGTATCATTTGAGCTACAGTATAACTCTCTGATATCGGTGACAATGCTGGACAGGGAGGGAGGTGATCTGGATTCTAATCCTTCTCTGCCACCAATTTGCAGTGGCTGAGAGGGAACACTTATTCCTTTGGTGCAGTGGTCTCCAGAGGGCAGCAGAACTTGGGGAACGAGACAGAGAAGTCTATTGCGTAGTGACCACGCGGAAGCAGCGAATGGTCAGGAAGTGAGAGCATGCGGGGCCCTGTACAATGACCGGGAGTTGATAACGCAGGTAGGGGAATGAGATAGAAGCTGCTATACCTGATACTAAGCAAGTGACAGTAGCAGAGCTGTGAAGAACAGAGATCTGGCAGGTCTTAGTTCCAGCTGCAGCTGTGGTCAGCTGTGAAAACCACATGGTGTATCTCTTTCATTTGAAATTCCAGCTGAGAGTGTGTGGTTTCCCCACTGCCTGCTGCCTTCTCAACTAACCATACCATATGAGAGAGAGATTTTAAGAGTGACTGTCCGATTGTCCTACTGTGTGCAATTTTTAAGGGATAAAAGTTTGAATGAAAGACTATCGACATAAAATTGTCTTGCAATGAATAGCTTTGAAGTTTTGCTCAACTCGATGTTCCGGAAGGGCACGACTATCACCAGGCAACCTCAATTGTGCATTTTTTGACACTTAAACCACTCTCACTAAAGCCTCAGTTATCTCTGCTTTTCTGATCATCAGTCAGCCTTAGCTATAAATAATAAGATTTTTGTCATGGTTATTTTTAGTGAAGTCATGGACAGGTCACGGGCAATAAACAAAAGTTCATGGAGCCAGTGACCTGTCCGTGATTTACGAAAAGATAACCAGGGGGTAGGGGGAGGAATGGAGTCCCAAGGGGGGTGACTGACAGGCTGAGCTTCCCCGCCATGGTAGGGGGACACAGCCCCCGCTCCAGGGACCCCAGCGGGGGGGCAGCCACGGGGGGGACAGTCCCCACTCCAGGGACCCCAGCGGGGGGGCAGCCACGGGGGGGGCAGCCCCCGCTCCAGGGACCCCGGCGGGGGGGCAGCCACGGGGGGCGTCACAGCCCCAGCTCCAGAGACCCCAGCGGGGCGGCAGCCACGGGGGGCGTCACAGCCCCAGCTCCAGAGACCCCAGCGGGGGGGCAGCCACAGGGGGCGTCACAGCCCCCGCTCCAGGGACCCCAGCGGGGGGCAGCCCCGGGGGGCGTCACAGCCCCAGCTCCAGAGACCCCAGCGGGGGGGCAGCCACGGGGGGGACAGTCCCCACTCCAGGGACTCCAGCGGGGGGGCAGCCACGGGGGGCGTCACAGCCCCCGCTCCAGGGACCCCAGCGGGGGGGCAGCCACGGGGGGGGCAGCCCCCGCTCCAGGGCCCCCAGCGGGGGGGCAGCCACGGGGGGGACAGTCCCCACTCCAGGGACCCCGGCGGGGGGGCAGCCACGGGGGGGGCAGCCCCCGCCCCAGGGACCCCAGCAGGGGGGAGCCCGGGGGGGGGGCAGCCCCCGCGCCGGGGCCCCGCGCGGGGGGGCAGCCACGGGGGGGGCAGCCCCCGCTTCCGGGACCCCAGCGGGGGGGCAGCCACGGGGGGGCAGCCCCCGCTCCAGGGACCCCAGCGGGGGGGCAGCCACGGGGGGGGCAGCCCCCGCTTCAGGGACCCCAGCGGGGGGGCAGCCACGGGGGGGCAGCCCCCGCTCCAGGGACCCCAGCGGGGGGGCAGCCACGGGGGGGGCAGCCCCCGCTCCAGGGACCCCAGCGGGGAGCAGCCAGGGGAGAGGGGGAGCATGGCCCCTGGGACACCACGATGGGGGAGCATGGCCCCTGGGACACCACGATGGGGGTGCATGGCCCTGGGACACCACGACGGGGGTGCATGGCCCCTGGTGCAGACACGGGGCTGGGGCTGCAGGGTCCTGGTTCCAGCCAGCCCCAGATACAGGGCTCACAGTCCCGCCTCTGCCTCCTGGAACCCTAGAAGTCATGGAGGTCTGGTAAAGTCACGGAATCCATGACTGCCATTACTAAATCGCAGCCTTATTTATAAAGTGCCTGGGTGAGACTATTATTATTATTACAGCAGAGAGCATTCGAACCCCTCTCCCGGGGTCACACTGAGTCAACGGGACTAAGATGCTCTAAGTTGTTTTTGAAAATGGGACCCGTGTAAAAGTTTTAAAAGCATCTAAGTCACTTGAGATCCTTAGGTGGCTAAATACCTTTAAAAATCTGCTGTTAACTCCCACTGATTTCAACTCCTATTGGGACTTCGGGCCAGAGTTTTTACAATTGGGTGCTTAAGTCCCATTTTCAAACATGACTTGGGCATTTGAAACCTTAAATTCTTTTTTTTTTTTTCAATTAACGTTAGGCTCCTAATTGTCTAAAGGGACAGATTTTTTCCCCAGTATTTGTGTGCATAAAGGTGCAGATAGGCACTTAATGGGATTTTCACATTGAAATCCTTTTGAAAGTCCCACTAGGCATGTATATGCATCTTTAGATGCCATATTTCTTTAAAAATCTGGCCCTAAATCAATTGTAAAAATGGAACTTAGGATCCTAAGTCATTTTGATGCATCTTAATATTTTACCCATGACTCCGTCTTTGACCTCCATTTCATTCCTTGATATTTGCAAATTACAAATCAGAATGTAAAATTTTTCAGACTCTTTTGAAGCGAACCACCCTTCCCCATCTGAGCGTGTTTTTGAAAACATTTCTTACTTTCTCATTCCCGAGGTGGCATGTGAACGGGATTAGCCAAAGGGTGAGCACTGTGTGAAGAATGGCTGCTGCTTTGTAGAACCCCGACGAGTGGCTCTTTTGGGATAATATGTACATGAAAATGGAACAGCTGTAGAAGATGGACGTCACTGTTGTTAGGAGAAAAGAGCTAAGCACCACAATGGAAGTGTATAGGGAGCTCACTCATTCAATGAGGTGTGTGGGTCTGTACAAACCAGTTTCAAAATGGATTTTATGCCACAGAAGAAATGGTTAATGACATTGGAGCCTGTCAGGGTTCCCTTCCCACTTTGAACTCTGGGGTACAGATGTGGGGACCTGCATGAAAGACCCCCTAAGCTTATCTCTACCAGCTTACGTTAAAAACTTCCCCAAGGCACACATTCTTCCTTGTCCTTGGATGGTATGCTGCCTCCACCAAGTGAGTTAGATAAAGATTCAGGGAAAGTTCCTGTTTCCCCAAAATATCCCCCCAAGCCCCTTCACCCCCTTTCCGGGGAGGCTGGAGAATAATATACCAACCAAATAGGTAACCAAGATGAGCACAGACCAGAGCCTTGGGTGTTTAGGACACTAAACCAATCAGGTCCTTAAAAACAGAACTTTATTATAAAGAAAAATAGTAAAAGAAGCACCTCTGTAAAATCAGGATGGAAGATAATTTTACAGGGTAGTAAGAATTAAAACACAGAGGATTCCTCACTAGGCAAAACTTGAAAGTTACAAAAAACAGGAATAAACCTCCCTCTTAGCATAGGGGAAATTCACAAGCTAAAACAAAAGATAAGCGAACGCATTTCCTTGCTATTACTTACAATTTGTAATCTTAGAGGGCTTTAGTTCAGGTATGGCTTTAGGAGATGTATTTTTCCTGCCCTGGTCCCTCTCTGTCCTGGAGAGAACAACAAAGAGAGCACAAAACAAAAACCTTCCCCCACAGATTTGAAAGGATCTTCTCCCCTTATTGGTCCTTTTGGTCAGGTGCTAACCAGGTTATTTGAGCTTCTTAACCCTTTACAGGTAAAGGAGGGATTTTATGCTACCCTTAGCTGTATGTTCATGACAGGGCCGCAGAATGGCAAGTGGGACACCAGGATGGTTGGGCAGAGAACTGATATAAAGGCTGCCAACCAAGTGCCAATAATCAACTGGAGATTCAACTTCCCGTTCATGATGGTGGGGTAATGCAATGGCTTACAAATAGCTATGTGTCTATCAAAGGACATCACGGCTACCAGGATATACTTTTAGGTCCTAAGGAAGAAATAGAAATAGGTTTGGATGAAACACCCACTGAAAGAAATAGCTTGATGTGCCGACATAAGATTCATTATTGTTTTGGGAAGGATGGCCGTGGTGAACCATATCCCCGAGATGGACAAGTGGCAGAGAAACCAGTACATTGGAGTGTGGAGGCAGTAATCTCTCCACAACAAGGCTATGATCACCATGATCCCGATAAGCATCAGCGTGTAGATCACCAGAAGAAGTAGGAAGACCAGGATTTTCAATCTGGAGTTGCCCGGCATCCTACTATTATGAATTCCTTCACTCTCAGTCTCTATGGCTTCATTTCTCACTCAGCTGCATAAAGAAGAGAAGGAAGATACAATCAGCACAATTTTTTATTTGAAAAAATCCCATTTCAATTATAAAGCAATAAAAGGGAGTTGTCCAACTTTCCCTGAAATTCAGTGGGATTTGTGTGCTTTCTTTCTTTGGTGTTGCTTTTTTCAATGTAATAATGATCTGAGATGGATTAATAATCTTTGATGAAATAATTCCAAATGAGCCTGTTATTTGGCCAAGAGTAATGTAGCCCTCTACAGCATACAGAAAGAAGCCCCTTTTACCAAGCTGGGTAAATGTTGAAGAGAAGGTAGTTTGGTCCCTTCCACTGTACCTGGTGGAATGCTGACAATATTCACTCTCAAACTAACTTTCCAGACCTCTTTCCTTTTATAGGGCAAAAGACAAAGATAATTCTTTTTGCAGGGAAAAATACTTTCCCGCAATTATTTTCACCATGGATTCGTTTTTCCTTACTACTGATGGAATTTCTTTTATGGTCCTTAATTTACCTAACTCATGAGTATAAAGGAATCTCTCATGTAGTTATTATTACTAATAGTTTTAAAAACTGATAGTTCTTAACAAGCTAAAAACATCTTTCAATGGGTCATTATTTCATCTATGATAGAACCCATCTGTAATAACAAGTACCCCCTAATAATCACTCTGTTCTGTTTATGACATGTCCGTAGACACTTTTCAGTAGTTTAAGGGTTCTCCTCCCTGGACACCTGGACTACATTGGTAAAGTCAGAGTAAAAAATTACACATATTCCATCACTTTCCCTTTCGGTTTAACCGAAGGACAAAACTTTTTAGATTCAATATGTATCAGGCAATAAATGTATTGATGCACACAAAAGGGCGTTTATAAACAAACGAAGATACATATATATATATAGTATACAAATGAATTACAAGAATTCAACATATAAAAAGTGATTTACTAACATCAGCTTTTTGAAATCCCCAGCCTTATCTAATAAAAGAGAAGGGTAAGTGGCAACCAGAACATAGTCAATAAGACCCTACATGGTGAGAATACCTCGGAGCAGTGAGGGCTTGTTATTCTAGCAGGCAGAGGCATAATAAAACCTGTTGGATGGAAGTTAAAGCTAGAAAAGTCCCAACCAGAATTAAAGCACTGATTATTAACAGTGAGGAGAATGAAGCATTCTGAAAGCTCTCCAAGGGTATGAGGGCTTCTTCGTCACGTGAAGTTCTTACATCAAGAGAGGAATCTGTTATAAAAGATATATCAACCTGACCACGACTGAATATCTCCACTACGCTGTCTGACCTATGCAGTCTGAAGAAGCCTGTGCAATTTTATGACCATCATGTAGATTCATACACAGATTGTGCTACAGATGTCCTAGCATTTCGTTAAAGCACCTAGACCATTGCAGCAGATAGGTAGTTTTGAAAAATCAGCTCCATTGTTTTGGTTCTTGGTTGATAGTGCCTAAGGGATTTACTTGCTGTGAAGCTGAAAGTACTTAGCATTAATACTAGTATTAAAGTTGGTCAACATTTTTACATCAAAACATTTTTCTCAGATACCTGTTTTTTAATTCCCCGTTCACTAAAAAAAATTGCCATTTTCAGCAAAAATCTCCAGGATTTCGCTGCAAAGAAACACCTTCAGCACCAAGTCTCAGCCCCCGGGTTCTGAGACAATCTCTGCTTGCCAGGTTTCAGAGCCAGGGCACCAGCCCACCCCCAATGTCTACACTGCTATTTTTAGCCCCACAGGTTGAGCATTAAGTGCCTAACTGTGACGTCCCCTAGGGTGCAAGCTGGACTTTTGAACAGCGGTGTCCTCTTAATGCTCCAGACCAGGGTATCTCTCACACTGCTTTGCTAAGGAAAAGCAACCTCTCCGGGCTTTGCCCTCACAGAGCCATTAGCATGTAAAGGCACACCCAAACTTCCACGAATGCTCTCTCAGCTTCTCATGCAACACCCGCATAGCCCTCAGTCCCAGCCTTGCACCCCAGAAACCTGCCTTACACTGCTCAACCCACCTTGGAACGTGCACGCTCAAACCTCTCTCATTTTATCAAAGAAAATGAATCTGCACCAGCCCTTGTTAACCTGAGCAGAGATTCCCCAAACACGTCAACAAAACTGGGTTAGATATAATCACTTAATAAACTTTTTTTTTTTTTTAACCAATTCTGACCTTTTATGCCTGTATCACCTAAAATTTGTCATCAGTTAAAAGAATAAAAGATAAACATTCAATCTTATTCCTAAACTTTTACCCAGCTAAGTAAACTTTGAATAAAACAACTTTGTTCACCCCTTTGGCTGTTGCAGGCAGTTCACAGTTCTGCATACACCAGCTGGATTCCCTTCCCAACTTGTGACCAGTCCCTCCAGTTCAAAGTCTTTACTGAAACGAGATTACTTGAGAGCTGGGAGAGGCGCGAGGCCACGGTCTGGATATTTAAGGGGACACCACTGTTCTAAAGTCCAGCTTGTAACCTGGGGGATGTCACACTATCTCCCAGCCTGAGCCAGCATATTTTCACCATCACAATCTAGATCCAAAATCACATAGTTAACAAACATACAGTGTAAACAACGAGGAGTCCTTGTGGCAACGTAGAGACTAACAAATTTGGGCATAAGCTTCCGTGGGCTAAAACCCACTTCATCAGATGCATGGAGTGCAAAAAAACCAATAAGCAGGTATAAAGCAGGTATACAACACATGAAAAGATGGGAGTTGCCTTACCAAGTGGGGGGGTCAGTGCTAACAAGGTCAATTCAATTAGGGTGGATGTGGCCCATTCCCAACAGTTGACGAGAAGGTGTGAGTATCAACAGAGGGAAAATTATTTTTTGTAGTGACCCATCCACTCCCAGTCTTTATTCGGGCCTAATTTGATGGTGTCAAATTTGCAAATTAATTCCAGTTCTGCAGTTTCTCGTTGAAGTCTGTTTTTGAAGTTTTTTTGTTGAAGAATGGTGACTTTTAAGTCTGTTATTGAGTGTCCAGGGAGTTTGAAGTGTTCTCCTACTGGTTTTTGAATGTTACCATTCTTGATGTCTGATTTGTGTCTATTTATTCTTTTGCGTAGAGACTGTCTGGTTTGGCCAATGTACATGGCAGGGGGGCATTGGTGGCACATGATGGCATAGATCACATTGATAGATGTGCAGGTGAACAAGCCCTTGATGGTGTGGCTGACACTCAATAACAGACTTAAAAGTCGCCATTTTTCAACCAGTAAACGCTGTCTTCTCTATGGGCTAAGTATGCTTGGAGGATGCCCACTGGATCGGGGGCTCATGGGTGAGATAGGTGATGGGGTGCCTAGTTAGAGAATTCCTCCAGTCCTTAGGTGTAAATGAGGGCATGGAGGAACCTAGCTTTGTCGGGACCGCGGCCGATTTAGGATTAAATCTACACTGCAATAAAAAGATACAGGTCACGGAGTCTCAGAGTCTCGGTCAACGGACTCAGACTCACAGGCTGAAATAGCCAGGGAGATGTTCAGGCTTGGCCGGGAGCCAGGGCGCTGAAAGGCCCCACGAGGGGAGGTTCTCAGAGCCTGGGCTCCAACCTCAGCCAGAACTTCTACAACGGCTATTTTTATCCCCAGGAGCCTGAATCATTGAGTGTCAAGGGTTTTTTATTGTGGTGTTGACACAGCCTTAGGTGCCTAGCCGATTGTATGCACAGAAAGTTACATATGTAGGGGATTTAGGCACCTACAGGGCTAGGCAGCAGCTAGGCAGGTGTTTTGTGAATGCCAGTGTTGCCTAAAAGTTGGACATCGGTGCCATTTTTTGCGACTCTGGCACCTAACATCATTTAAATCTAGGAGGGTTCAGCATCTAAGCACTTTTAAAAACCCCACTAGGTGCCGAGCTGCATTTTAGGCCCTTAGCTTTAGAAATCTGACCCTATTTATCTCCCTTAAGGTCATTGGAAAATCCCATTCTCAATTCTTTGTGAATAGCATTTGGTATTAGTCAAAACTCCCCAAAATGCATTTACATAATTACTTAGACAAAACAAGACAATCAACTACAGAAATCATACAATGCAGTTCCCAGCATTGCAAACACTTGTGCATAGGAGTGCTTTGTGCACATAAATCATTCCAGTGAAAGGACTTGGAGAACCACAGCCACCCAGTCACTCACATATGAACGTGTTTACAGGAGTTTTCTGCTTTAGACTTTACCTGACTGACACTCAGCCTGAGAATTTAAAGTCTGGTGATTGCTTGCTCAAATCTACTTTGGGGGTGGGAGTGAGGGTCAAAATCTCAAACTAACAGGACTAATTATGCTATACAAGACAATTTGTAAATTCTAACCTTGTATAATATAGTGACTGCACTTACGTTACTATTAACATGTAACTAAATTATAGTTATGCTTTGTAAAATCTGTAATTAACTACTACATTCACACAAATCAATGAGGAACTACCAGAGATGGCTGGAAAAAAAACTAATGTTTTGTCAAAATTCGAAACATGACTTTGCAATTTGAAAATGTACTGATTTTTCATGTTTTCAAATTTCCTGAAGCGTTTTTTTTTAAGTTTCTTGGGTTTTGAAAAATTGAAAATTCAAAACTTTAAAACTAAAATAGTACAATGGAGTATGAAGGGTAATTTAACACAGTTTAACCTGAATTGCTTGCTGATAAAAATCATACCTTTTCATTGCAACGAGAAAACTATTTTTTTTAAATCAACCTAACTCAAATGTGCCTAGAGTAGGGATGGGCAACCTTTGGCACGCGGCCTGTCAGGGAAATCCGCTGTAGGGCCGAGACGGTTTGTTTACCTGCAGCATCTGCAGGTTCGGCTGATTGTGGCTCCCACTGGCTGCGGTTCGCCGCTCCAGGCCAATGGGGGCTGCGGGAAGCAGCGACCAGCAGATCCCTCGGCCCACGTGCTTCCCACAGCCCCCATTGGCCTAGAACGATGAACCGTGGCCAGTGGGAGCCGCGATTGGCCGAACCTGTGGATGCTGCAGGTAAACAAACCATCCCGGCCCGCCAATGGATTTCCCTGACAGGCCGCGTGCCAAAGATTGCCAATCCCTGGCCTAGAGTAATATGTAATTTTTTTATTAATTTTTTTTTTGGAAATTAAAAGAAAAAATGTTTTAAAATGTATAGAACAAGACCAAGAAATAAAGGAATTATTGATAGTCTTATTTTTAATATTCCAGCCTTAACAATATAGTAATACGAAGAGTACCAAACATTGGTTTATATAATATTTAACACCGATATATAAATCACTAAAGTTTGGCTTTTCAAGTAAGCCTAAGAGAATTAGGCACCAAAGCCCAACTACCCTTCAAAGGGATTTGCATGTCTAGCTCCCTTAGGCAGTTTAGAAACCTCAACTTTTGTTCATGTTGTGTTTTTAACACCTTCAGGACATGCTGAAAAATGTTACAAAACTACTGGGTAAAAGCAGTGAAAAGGAATCATTGTTAATAAACGTAATAAATGCATCTGTAAAAATACACACATGGAGCACACTATAAATTTCATGTTTTATATAACCAACTTTTTACATAATCCAATTTCTACCTACAAATACATTATCCCAGACTTTGACATTTTAGATCCAAAATGCATTTTTTAAAAATAATGATACTAGAAGCTCTGAATTTATTTGAGGCCAAAGTCACAAGTATATCCCTTCAGGTATATAAAATGAAAATCCAAATCAATGGATTAAAAACATTGCTAAAATCTGCAAGATATTATCATGGTGAACACAATCCACAGATCCAAATCTTCAGAAGGTATAAATTAAAATTGCACCTTCATCTGATCCTCAGCCTCGCTCAGAACAGTAGGGAAACCTTGCTTATTGTATAAGCTTTCGTGGGCTACAGGCCACTTCTTCAGATGCATGTTCCATTCTATGCATCCGAAGAAGTGGACTGTAGCCCACGAAAGCTTATGCTCAAATAAATTTGTTAGTCTCTAAGGTGCCACAAGTACTCCTGTTCTTTTTGCTGATACAGACTAACACAGCTGCTACTCTGAAACTCGCTTATTGTGTTTGGGTTTAAATCTTAGTTCTTACAGCCCAGAGAATCCTAAATGTGTAGGGATTTCATTTTCCTGTTTATCATTTTGCTCAGGGACTCTTTGAACTCTGTGTTTCGGATGGTATAGATGAAAGGGTCTAAAATTGGAACTAGGACTGTGTTGAGTAAGGAGACCACCTTGTTTATCCTAAAGAAAGAATGAGTTGAGGGTCTCATATACATAAATATCAGTGCCCCATAAAATATATTAACCACTGTCAGATGAGCAGCACAAGTAGAAAAAGCCTTTTTTTGGTCAGTGGAGGAAGGGATCCGGATGATAGTAGATATGATAAAGATGTATGATGTTAACGTAAAAAGAAATGCACTGCCCTGCAGTATGACAGTTGTTATAAAACCTGTGAACTCTATGATGGATGTGTCAGCACAAGCCAGTTTCAGAAGTGGCCCAAGGTCACAATAGAAATGGTCAACTCGATTGTCTCTGCAGAATGGCAGGATCCACACTGGCAGCGAATGGAAGAAGATGAGCACAATTCCTCCAAGCCAACCCAGAAATGCTAAACGGAAACAGACTCTGCTAGTCATGATGGTGGCATGATGCAATGGTCGGCATATAGCCAAGTAACGGTCGAAAGACATTGACGTCAGGATGACCGACTCCGTAGTGCCCAGGGAGAAATGGAGAAAAACTTGAGCCATGCAACAGGAGAAACACATGGTTGTTCTGTCCGAGAGTAGGTTGGCCAGCATCTTTGGGACCACAAGGGTCGTGCTGCAGATCTCCAGCAAGGAGAGGTTACCGAGGAAGAAATACATCGGAGTGTGAAGTTTTTGATCAGCCCACACAACTGTGATGATGAGGCTGTTCCCCACAAGAGTTAAGAGATACATGAATAAAATGACACCAAAGAACACCATCTGCATTCCATGAAGATTGGGAAATCCCAAGAGAATGAACTCACTGATCGTTGTACCATTGCCCATATTCTCTCTCTCTCTCTAATGGGAATAAGAAATTAAGAAACATTTTAGATTTTACTACAAAGTATAAGTCTCAATTTAGTTATTTCATAATATTCTTTGCCAGTCTTTTCTGATGAATTCCTAGGGATATCCCAACTTTTCTTTTTGGTACAGTTGTAAGGATAAATAAATGTAGTCTACTAGATCCATCCAAACTCATGATCATTCCACTCATTTTCAGATGCATATGCGCCTAATTTGTGCCTTGAAGAGGGCAGCCTTCAATTCCTACGAGAAATATTTTGGTATTTTCCTGGTCTTTGGAGAAAGAAAAATCCTCATCAGGAAAACAAATATGTAATTAGTAAATGAAGAAGGGCTTAACCCTGCTGTCACCCATATCGTTAGACTTCCAGGCTCGGACTGGACTCCAGGCTCTAGGACCCCGTGAGGTGGGAGGATCCTAGAGCTAGGGCTGCAGCCCAAGCCCGGAAGTCGACACAGCAATGAAGCAGCCCGGCAGCCGAGCCCCGCGAGCCCAAGCCGGTTGGCTTGCGCCAGCCATAGGTGTCTAGTTGCTGAGTAGACATACCCCACTCTTTCACGTCTTGGGTGAAATCTTGCAACTCTCCCACTTTTAGAAAAGAACCCAGGAAAACTGCCCCATATTTACCACCTGTTTGTCAGCACACAGGTCTGACGGCATCTCAGGAACCTGCTTGTTGGACCTTGTATTCAAGGGAGCCATGCCTGTTCCGCTGACTTCCCATACGAGTATAAGACTCAGAGTATATTACTGTCACTTGTCAAGGAGTGCCTGAGGAAAAAGAGTGCTCAGAGATGGGATCTGTGTCTAAGCAGAGGTGCTAAAGCTTTTAGAGGGCAATACATTTTGAACGATTTCTAAACTGCCCCTTAGCTCAGCTTGGGACCAAGGGGCAGATAAGTGATGTCAATTGTATGTGGCTCAGAGCTTAGATTTCCCATGTCAGCACCAAAAAGGGTTATTCCGATCGAACCGATAAATACATATCCAAATAAAGCGGATCATTGTACAGCGGGAGTGCTGTGGAACCCCTTAAGCCAGCCACCTCCAATTTGCATCACAACCTCTACACCAGACGGCCGAGTGGCATCCCAATTGTCAAGCCATTAGCCCTCTGCACATGGGTTTTAGAGCAATTGGAATATTAAAGTCAGCTCCTCATTTGGGGTCTGTATCTAACGAACTCTCGGCCCAAATAACCTCAGTCGACTAACACTAACACTGGACCACATTAAACGTTGCAGTTTGCAAAACAATCTGACTATTTATATGCGCTTTAGAGCACTGTGAAAGACTGGCCCTTAAACCCGAGCTTTGGTCCTACGACGAATCTTACAAAAAGAGCACCTTAGCTGAAGTAGGCAGCATGCACAAGAAGTATTCTCAGAATGCTGTTGAGGTCTGGACCCAAACATAGAAAACACAGGGTTAAACAGGCACAATCTGTCTGTCGGAGCCAGCCAGTTGCACTGATGCAAGACTGTCGGAAAACTCTCGGGTAAGCAAAGATGACCTAGTCCCGATGCCCATGTGCATGAGGCTTTCTCCTGCTTGTCAGCCTACTCCCAACAACATGTTACTTTCTCTGGACACCAACAGAGATCGGTCCCGAGTGCGTTGGTATTGTTTGTGGCAGATCAGAGCCGTAATCTGAGCCCCTGAAGTGAGCAACAGAGTNGGGGGGGGGGGGGGGGGGGGGGGGGGGGGGGGGGGGCATTGACTCGGGAAACCCTCACATAAATGACAGCAAAATATGGACCATTAACCCTACCCAGGACCCCAACAAGACATGACAATTTTCAGCAGAATCTGAGTAGGCAAGTGGAACTCTGAGCACTCAGGACAAAGAGTTATTTAACTGTAAGCGAATCTCAACCATAAATATAGCAGCGCTACATCTCCCCTGTAAGAGAGTGATGGAAATATCCCCTACAGCAGACAGCATCCTCATCCCCTACATTCATTGCCCAACTGCCTTTGACTTTTAACGGGTGCCCAATTCCCCTGGGTGCCTTTGACAATCTCACACACGCTACAGAACAAAACCATTCATGAGTTATCACCAGGAAGATATGTGCCAACACATTCGAGGAACTGGGATAAAAATCGGAAATTCCAAAAGCTGTCCTTTGTCTTGCAGAAGGGAACAGAAGTTGGTGAAGAATGTCACCTGATCTACGATAAAAACATTTTCTAAACTGCTATAGAAGTAGAACTTTATTCCACTGAAACTCAACCAGGGCTGGCTCTAGGTTTTTTGCCGCCCCAAGCAAAACAAAAAAAAAAAAAAAAAAAACCTCCTGGAATGCCGCCCCTGGAATTGTGCCGCCCCAAGCACATGCTTGGTTTGCTGGTGCCTAGAGCCGGTCCTGAACTCAACTTCACTATCCTTCAAAAATGTCAGCGTTTTACAAGGTTCAGTGAGTTTAACCTTGCCAATCTGTAGATCACTGAACAAACGGATGTTCACCCCTCTTTTCTACTAACCTTTAGACTTAGTATTATATTCATATCAAAGGTAAAGATTCAGAGATTTCAACCTTTCATACTTCTGTTATTGTCCTTTCCTTGAAGTACAGGTCTGTCGCATCTTAGGCGCATTTAACATGTGCGATTTCAGCTTTATGCGGTTGGCAAAAACAAGAAAAAAAAAAAAAAAAGAGAAAAATAACAATTTAAATACTGTTTCTGTAGGGTGGGCGATTCTGCCCGCCATTATACTCAATGTAATTTTGACTATACGCGGTTTTCGCTTTAGGCGCTGACCGCGGAACGTAACCCCAGTGCAAGATGAGACAGACCTGTAATCATTTCTGGGTGAGACTAAACTTTTTTATTGGTTTCCAGCATTGTTTCTTGACTAAAAATCAAATATCGTTTGCTGGGAATGACTGTTTTGTCTCTGCCTATGTTCCACTGGGAGTCCAGTTTCTCCAACTCCCTACAGTTCCTCTTAATGAGGAGTTGCAAACTAGTGTCAGAGTTTCACTTGCTAATTAAAAATTTTAACAAACTTTACATGTCTGCATTTTCGTTTCTCAATGAAGTCTGTACAAGTTCTACTTGTGGATGTAATGCAGTTCCTCTCCAACCATGTATGTTTTTCTGTGAGTTCATAGGTCCTGATTCTGCAAAAGAGGTAGAATGGGATTTTCAAAGGAACTTAAGGAATCGAGGCATCCAGATCTCACTGCGTTTCAGTTAGAGTTGGACACCTAACTCCTTTAGGCATGTTTGTCCCTTAGCTTTAAACAAAATTGAGTCCTTAGTCACAAGTATGGTCCTCTGGTCATGGAATACTGTGCCTCTAAGTCAAGGGAGATACCACTGCTAAAAAACTGTTGTACAATCAGTGGACCATAAAATCCACAGATCCAGATTTTCAAATGGGATACACTGGCATAATTCAACTGAGTTAGGCACTTTCAAAAGCGGGTCCAAACATTAATTGTTCTGCTTGGATTGGTCACATTTTTTGGAGTCCACAGAATCTCAGTTGTTTAGAGATGTCTTTTTCTCCTCATGATTTTTCTCAACACTTATTTGAACTCTGTGTTGCTGGGGGTACAGATGAAAGAATTTAAAAGTGGAACTAACATTGCATTAAGCAGGAATATCACCTTCTTTATCCCTAATAAAGAAGCAGTGAAATTTAGGACTGGAAGGGACTCTGATTAGCCATCTTGGCCATGCCCAGGTGCTGAAGCAGGGCTAAGTATTATCTAAATCATCCCTGACATGTGTTTGTTGGATCTCTGCCATTGAAGGCTTTTAAGAGCAGGTTAAACAATCTCCCCAGGCAATTTGTTCAGTGCTTAACTATCCTTGTAGTTAGGACATTTTTCCTAAATGTCTAACCTGAATCTCCCTTGCTGCAATTTAAGGCCATTACTTCTCCTTATCCACTGAGGACAGGACAAGAACAATTTATAACCCTCCTCTTTATAGCAATCATTTATGTACTTGAAGACTGCTATATCCTATCTCAGTCTTCTCCAGACTAAACACACACATTTTTTTAATCTTTCCTCATAGGTCAGGTTTTCTAGACCTATAATCATTTTTGCTGCTGTCCATTGGACTTTCTCCAATTTGTCCACATCTTTCCCAAAGTGTGGTGCCCAGAACTAGACACAATTCTCCAGCTGAAACCTTTTTAGTGCTGGGTAGAGTGGAAGAATTACTGCTCATTTCTTGCTTACAACACTTTGGCTAATACATCCCAGAATAATGTTCACTTTTTTTTACAAGTGTTACATTCTTGAGTCATGTTTAGTTTGTGATCCACTATAAACCCCCGATCCTTTTCTGCAGTACTCCTTCCTAGGTAGTCATTTCCTTCCTAAGTGGAGTACTTTGCATTTGTCCTTATTGAATGGCATTCTATTTATTTCAGGCCATTTCTCCAGTTCGTCAAGATCATTTTGATTTCTAATCCTGTCCTCCAAAACACTTGCAACCCCTCCCAGACTGGTATAATCCACAAACTTTATAAGTATGTTCTCTATGCCATGATCTAAATCATTTATGAAGATATTGAATAGTGCTGGATCCAGGACAGAGCCCTGTGGGACCCCACTCAATATGCTCTTCCAGGTTGACTGTGAACTACTGATAACTACTCTCTGAGTACAGTTTTCCCAGCCGGTTGTGCACCCACCATATAGTAGGTTTATTGAGGCGATATTTCCCTAGTTTGTTTATGAGAAGATCATGTAAGAGAATATCTAAAGCCTCACTATAGTCAATATATATCGTATCTATTGCTTCCCCCCATGCACAAGGCTTGTTACCCTGACTAAAAGGCTATTAGGTTGGTTTGGGTTGAGGATAAAGATCACTGCTCTGTGAAATATATTGTCCACCATCAGATGAGTGACAGAAGTAGAAAATTCCAGTTTTTTGCCTCTT
Source organism: Platysternon megacephalum (assembly GCA_003942145.1). Taxonomy (NCBI): domain Eukaryota; kingdom Metazoa; phylum Chordata; order Testudines; family Platysternidae; genus Platysternon; species Platysternon megacephalum. The sequence goes on along the minus strand of QXTE01000368.1, from coordinate 290,874 downwards.
GTGGAAGGGATCTGAATGAAAGTAGATATTATAAGGATGCAAGATATGTTCAGTGTTGTTGTAGCCTTGTTGGTCCCAGGATATCAGAGAGACATGGTGGGTAAGGTAATATTTTTGGACTAACATTTATGGGACCTGAGGAAAACCTCTGTGTAGCTCGAAAGCTTGTCTCACTCACCAGCAGAAGTTGGTCCAATTAAAGATAATACTTCACCTACCTTGTCTCTCTAACAATGTAAGATGTCAATGTCAATGTGAATGAGTTGCCCTGAAGAATGACAGTCACTCTAAAATTCATGAACTCTGTTCTGGAGATGTCAGGCCAGTGTTAGAATGGGTCCAACACCACAACTGAAATGATCAGTACTGTTATCCCCAGTTGCTGTAAACCAATGTAGCCCCTTTTCTGATCTACACCTGCTGAAAATCTTGCTCCTAGGTTTAAAGTAGGAAAGACTTTCAGCCTTTTGCTGATACACTCTCAGTGGTTTGGGGGACCTTCCGCATAGACCAATCCATGCACATTTTTTCCTCACTATAAAAGGGTCAAATGTATTTCTCTCAGCCCATCTAAACCCTTTATAGTTATCTGAAGAGCAGATATGCAACGTCTGTGGGTGAGCTTCATGTTTAAAAATCCAGCTGCTTTCCTCACTGGCAAGTCATTTAGATGGAGGATAAGGCTCAGACCTTTACCACCCCCACAGCCACTCAGCACCCGCACACTACCCCAACCACCAAAATGAGAGCGGAGTATTACAGCCCACAGGAGACTAGGCTATTATGTGCCATTGAAAGACTCCTCTTGATTTCAGTGAGGCTGGACTCAAGTCCTTCACTGCCATTAGCTGCATTCCAGTAGCACCTCAAGGACCGTACTGAGATCACAGCGTCGTTACACGCACACATAGTAAACTATCATATGCTCATTTGAAAATCCCAATTTAAAGGACATCTCTAAATCCATGATGGAGCTAGGAATTTAAACCATTTCTTCTGTATCACATCCTAACAGACGACCCTTCCTTCCAATTCTTCCCAATAGAGCTGGATCCAAAAATCTTTTGAAATCAATGGTGAGACCGTCATGGACTTCAACTCAGATACTTATGTGGAGATTTCCAAAAGCATAAAGGGCATTGCAGTGGCCAATTCCCGTCATAAGTTAATGGGAGTTGCATGCCCAACTCCTGTCCTGGCCTATGAAAATCTCTCCTTTGTTATGGCTTTGTCTTCACTGTGAAAATAGGTGTTTTCTCCTAATGAGAGGGATAACGTGGTGTAAGATCCTGGTGGAGACAGGGCACAGGTAGTTTAGCCTTGATGTAGCTCATCAAAGTGAACCCCCTACCTTCCATCTGCTTTTTACCACAACTAATAATAATGAGATTAAAAACTATATTTACCTTGTCTCCATTGGGACTATGCATGTCAATGTGAAAACACACCTTGTTTGCAGTGAAGGTCAACAGTCTGTGGCAAAACCAGGAAAGGATCTCATTTCTTTACCCTCCCAGGAACCATAGACATTCTGACCGAGTCTTTCTCTTGCTCATAGCTTTCCTCAAGGCTGTTTTCACCTCTTTGTTCCTTATGTGATATATGAAGGCGTTCAGTAAGGGGGTTAGGACAGTGTTGAGGACAGACACGACCTTGTTGGGACTGAGGGAGGAGTGGGCCATGGCTTTCAAATACATTAAGAGAACAGCTCTGTACAGTATGGAGACCACAGTGAGATGGGATGTGCAGGTGGAAAATGCCTTCTGGTGTGCACTGGTGGAGTGGATGTGGAGTATGGTAGTGATGATGTAGGTGTATGACAGCACTCTGCAGAGCAGGCTGGTTGGTATGATGTTGACGGACCCCAGGTAGCCAAGGAACTCGATGACGCTTGTGTCTGCACAGGCCAGTTTCAAGAGGGGCCCAATGTCACAATAAAAATGGTCGATGACGTTATCGGTATGGAACGGCAACTGTAGGAGCAAATCAGCCTGGGAGAAGATAATCAAGAATCCCAATGCCCAGGCTCCCAGGGCCAAGAGGAAGCAGACTTTCTTGGTCATGATGGTGCTGTAGTGCAGGGGTTTGCATATAGCGATATAGAGGTCAAAGCACATGGCTGATAGAATCTGGAACTCAGTGAGGCCCGGGAAGAAGTGAAAGAATGACTGCACCAGGCAGCAATAAACACAGATGGTCGTTCTGGCCACCAGGAACGTCTCCAACATTTTGGGTAGGATGGCAGTGGTGTACCAGATCTCTAGGAAGGAAAGGTTGCTCAGGAAGAAATACATCAGGATCTGGAGATGCTGGTCAGCCCTCACGATTACAATGATGAGGCCATTCCCTGCTAGAGTTAGAACGTATTTGAAGAAGACTTCTTTGAGAAGGTAACAGATTTTTTAGACAAAGGAAACGCAGTGGATCTAATTTACCTCAATTTCAGTAAGGCCTTTGATACGGTTCCACATGGGGAATTATTAGCTAAATTGGAAAAGATGGGGATCAATATGAAAACTGAAAGGTGGATAAGGAACTGGTTAAAGGGGAGATTACAACGGGTCATACCGAAAGGTGAACTGTCCGGCTGGAAGGAGGTTACTAGTGGAGTTCCTCAGGGATCGGTTTTGGGACCAATCTTATTTAATCTTTTTATTACTGACCTTGGCACAAAAAATGGGAATGTGCTAATAAAGTTTGCGGATGACACGAAGCTGGGAGGTATTGCTAATACAGAGAGGGACCGGGATATCCTACAGGAAGATCTGGATGACCTTGTAAACTGGAGTAATAGTAATAGGATGAAATTTAATAGTGAAAAGTGAAAGGTCATGCATTTAGGGATTAATAACAAGAATTTTTGTTATAAACTGGGGACGCATCACTTGGAAGTAACAGAGGAGGAGAAGGACCTCAGAATATTGGTTGATCACAGGATGACTATGAGCCGCCAATGTGATATGGCTGTGAAAAAAGCTAATGCAATCTTGGGATGCATCAGGTGAGGTATTTCCAGTAGAGATAAGGAGGTGTTAGTACCGTTATACAAGGCACTGGTGAGACCTCATCTGGAATGTTGTGTGCAGTTCTGGTCTCCCATGTTTAAGAAGGATGAATTCAAACTGGAACACGTACAGAGAAGGGCTACTAGGATGATCCAAGGAATGGAAAACCTGTTTTATGAAAGGAGACTCAAAGAGCTTGGCTTGTTTAGCCTAACCAAAAGAAGGCTGAGGGGAGATATGATTGCTCTTTATAAATATATCAGAGGGATAAATACCAGGGAGGGAGAGGAATTATTTAAGCTCAGTACCAATGTGGACACAAGAACAAATGGATATAAACTGGCCATCAGGAAGTTTAGACTTGAAATTAGACAAAGGTTTCTAACCATCAGAGGAGTGAAGTTCTGGAATAGCCTTCCAAGGGGAGCAGTGGAGGCAAAAGATATATCTGGCTTCAAAACTAAGCTTGATAAATGTATGGAGGGGATGGTATGATGGGATAGCCTAATTTTGGCAATTGTTTGATCTTTGACTATTAGCGGTAAATATGCCCAATGGCCTGTGATGGGACACTAGATAGGGTGGGATCGGAGTTACTACAGAGAATTCTTTCCTGGGTGTCTGGCTGGTGAGTCTTGCCCACATGCTCAGGGTTTAGCTGATCACCATATTTGGAATTGGGCAGGAATTTTCCTCCAGGGCAGATTGGCAGAGGCCCTGGGGTTTTTCGCCTTCCTCTGCAGTGTGGGGCACGGGTCACTTGCTGGTGGATTCTCTGCACCTTGAAGTCTTTGAACCACGATTTGAGGACTTCAATAGCTCAGACATAGGTCAGGGGTTTGTTACTGGAGTGGGTGGGTGAGATTCTGTGGCCTGCGTTGTGCAGGAGGTCAGACTAGAAGATCGTAATGGTCCCTTCCGACCTTAAAGTCTATGAGTCTGTGAGTCTAAGATGATGACAAATAAGACCATATGCCACCTCTGAAGGCTTGGGAAGCCCAGCATCATGAACTCACTCACGGATGAACCATTCTCTATACCTATGTTTATCAGAATAAAGAAAAGTAGGTTTATTATTTGGGTCTCTTAGGGGATGTCTACACTGCAATAAAAGACCTGCAGCTGATTCACAGGTTTCATAGCCTGGACTCCAGCCTGAGACTGACCATCTACACAGCAATGTTATAACCCTGCAGGCTAGCCCCAGGAGCCAGAGTCAGCTGACCCAGATCTGAGACTCAGTGCCATGGGGCTTGATCTCAATGTAGACATACCGATGGATGGGTTAGAATTAGATAGAGATCACATAGAGCGATGGTCATAAAGAATACAGAAAACAAACAATATCTATCTGTCTGGATGGAGGGATAAATTCCCTGGATAACATAGCCACAAAAGCTCCAGTTAGACTTAACTAAAAATTAAGAATATTTTATGCTACATTTTTTCTGGAGTTTGTAGAGGATGGTCTTGAATTCCTTTCTGATTGGAAGTATAATAATATTTTTCATATAACTGCATCTCTTCTGATTTTTGTCTTTTCCTGTACCAACACATTCAGGAACAACCTTGATCAGGAAAAATATTCTGTAATACGGTATACATTTTAAAAAATTAGTTATAATTTTTGACGCTATTACATTGAGGGCCACAAAAGGATAGATAGATAGATAGATAGATAGATAGATAGATAGATAGATAGATGGGGTGTATGGGGATAGATAGATAGATAGATAGATAGATAGATAGATAGATAGATAGATAGATTTGAAAATTCAATATCTATCATGTTGCTACAATATAACTAAAGATTTGACTTACCTCCTCCAATGGCCAGTGACTGATTCATAAGATGAAGCTGGTATCGCCACATCTTTGCAGCAAAGAAGGAAAACCCGGTATGATCTGAATCTAATCTATCTACCTTCGTTTATGTCCTGTCACTGTTGTATAAGAACTATTTTCTACTAAGGAAATAGGAATATTATAGTAGGAATTTAAACCCAATAACACTGATACTTGGGTGTTCATTGGCAGTGCTGTCACCAGAAGTGCAATGGATATTATTTTCTTTAAGCACAAATCAACAGAAGTAAGTTTGAAAGGTATCAAAATACTGCAGAGCATTTTCTAAATTAAATATTTCTAATTTCTGTGTTGTGTTACTAGAAGTTTACAAGATGAGTTTCTTAATGAAATCCATTCTATTTGCACTCTGAGCCCTGTCATTCTTTATTCTTCTTTTCAAATTGTATTAATTGCAAGAAAATTTTATGGAAAGATATTGCTGTCACCGTCATTTCTTTCTCAAAATTAGCAGATAGGGAAGATCCTGAAACAAAAGCAATCTCTCTACTCTAAGTGATGTGTTTCATAGATCTGAAACTAGTTGGAGTAGAAGTTAAGACTTGCTTATTATATCCTATTTTAGGGCCTGATCCAAAGTCAATTGAAGTCAACAAAAAGACTCCCATAGATTTCAGAAAGCATTGGATCAAGCCCCACATAATTATTCCCTCACTAGAAATAATTATTGTCTGTTTATGCAGGATTCAATCCCTAGAGTTCCCAAAGCCTTACCCTTGGGAAGGACTTCAATAACATCAGCATTTTAATTGTTAGTCATTCATAAGCAATTCAGTCCATCATTCTCTCATTGTTTAGAAGTATGTTATGTTCTTGTGTTCAGAAGTACATTGATCTTGTTCTGGCCCTCGACATCTGGGAGAATTTCACTCCTACTGTTATCTCGGCTGAACACAAAAGTTATTGCACACTCAAGTTCACCCTTTAAGGTCTAACCTAAAGCCCTCTGAAGTCAATGAAGAGACTCAGGGTTGAAAACAATTTGTGTAGCATCTAAAAGCCCCAGCTAGGTAAGAATCCCATTGTGCTAGGCAAGGAGCAAATATTTTTCTCAGTATCTTCACACTTTTATATCCCCTGCTGCTGTATGCGTTGAGTGCTTATGCAAAGTCAGTGGGGGAGCTTCCTCTTTAAAAATCAACCTCTTTTCTTCTCTGGATTGGTCACATCCAGAAAGCACAGCAGTCACCTGCTTTTACAGCGGAGAATACGAGTGCTCTGTTTTCTTCAAGAGAGTAACAAATATGAGGCTTTTTTTATTTATCTTTGCTTGACGGCCGCTTTCCAAGGTAAGGGGAGCATGGAGAGGACGGGAAGGTGGCTGAGGGTTACCAGGATGACGGGGATGCGTCCAGATGTGTCAATATTCATTGTACCTTCCCTCCAGGTGGCCAATCACAGGTTCAGCTGGTCCAGTCTGGGGCAGAAATTAAGAAGCCCGGAGATTCTCTCAAGATATCGTGTAAAACTTCAGCGTTCACGCTAGGTCACTATTACATGAGCTGGCTCCGGCAGGCTCCCGGGAAAGGACTAGTGTGGGTTGGAAGAATTGACCCGGCAAATGGTGCTACCATCTACTCCCAGTCCTTTAAAGACAGATTCACCATCACCACCGATAACTCCATCAGCACCATATACCTGCAACTCAACAGCCTGAGAGCAGAAGACACGGCTGTGTATTACTGTGCTAGACACACAGTGAGAGGGAACCCAGACATTGCCATGCAAAAATTGAGTGTGAGCAAGGCCGGCTCGAGGTTTTTTGCCGCCTCAAGCAAAAAAAATCCCCCCCCCCCTTTTTTGGGGGGGGGGGGCTTTTACACGTTTGCACTTCGCAATTTTTTTTAATTTTTTTTTGTTTTGACTGTTAAACTTTTTAAAAAATGAAAACAGAGAAATTGTAGTTAGTGAAATAAAACAATTTCCTACTAGTGCACTCATTTAATGTTAACAAAATCACAATTACAAACAATTTGGGTTCAACTATACACTGTAATGAAAAACGTTAGTGTCTTCCGGTGCGCCCAGTTTCTAATAGATTAAAAGAATTTATATGAACTGAATTTTTCTAGTTTTTATACTTGCGTAGTTTTTAATAATTCAGTGAAATCTAAATTTTTTGCAATGGTACTTTCAATTGAAATTAATGCGAGTCCTGACAAATGATTTTGAGACATGGTGGACCTCAAATAATTTTTTAGTAATTTCAGTTTTGAGAACCTGCACTCACCAGAAGCCACTGATACTGGTAATGGTAAAAGAAGCAGACTTTTAAGGTAAATACATTATTCCTTCAATATTACCCATGCACTCCTCTCACAAGGATTCTCACTCTTGACAAGTTACCAGCCTTGTGTAGATCCCTTCCACGCTCCTCTTTGTGGGTAAGTGCCCTGTAAGACACGTGTGGGGTGCAGTGAGTTTGTCAGGCCTGCGGTGACAGCGGAGGCCCTTTGCCAAGGGTGTCACAGTGAGATTGGGGTGGCTGACAGTGTGGGGCAGGGCGCTGAGGCTGGTGCCTGGGGCAGGTAACACTCACTGGGCTGGGGGGCAGGCGGGGCTGGGATGGGGCAGGGGCAGGTACCTGTCAGTCTCCAGCGCTCAGGCCGTGCCAGGGCCAGCAGCCTCTTCACCTCGGAGTCTCCCCCGCTTGCCCAGGGGCCACTCCTCCTCTCAGGTTCCCCGGCCGCCTGGGAGGACGCGGAGTGGGGGGCGCCGCCCCGGAGGAGGCGCACGGGCCAGGCTCAGCTGGGGCCCCGCACCTGCCGGCCGAGAGCAGCAGGAACCGGGCACCGCTCGGGGGGAGCCGGGCGGCCCGAGCCCAGGGCAGGGGCAGCCTCCGCAGTAGCAGGGGCAGGCGGGGAGCGTAGCCCGCCATGGGGAGGGGAGGCCGCGCTGCTGCTGCTGTTTCCCTGCCCTGCTGCGCGGCACAGAAGGAGGTGCCTACAGCGGCTGCCCCCCACTGCCCATGGAGCCGGAGCGCAGGGCCCGGGGCTCATCGCCACAACGCCAGGCCAGGAGTGACCCAGCCCCTGCCCGGCTCCCCCCGGCGGCCTCCGCTCCCCTGCTCAGCCCCACGCGGGGGAGGCGGCAGAGGCGGGAACATGTAATATGGTACAAATACACCCCAGGGGTAAACCCCTCCCCATGCTGGGCTTGGGCTGCTGCTTCCCCTGCCCCGTCCTGGCCCTTGTTCTCCTCTCAGGCTGAAAAAAAGTATGGCCGGAATGCCGCCCCTGGAAATGTGCTGCCCCAAGCACGTGCTTGCTTTGCTGGTGCCTAGAGCCAGTCCTGAGTGTGAGAGTAGCATTGAATCAGAGGCCTTAATTATGCTACAAAATTAAAAGGTCATTTCAAGCACAAGCACTAGGGGTCAGTGCAGGATTATCACATATATAGCTGTCTGTTCTATTCCACTCTGCTAATCTCTATTCGATTCGATTCGATTCCTTTCAGTTACTGAGCCATTCAGGACTTTGTCCCCTCATTTTTAAATATCTCCACTTATGGGGATATCCACCACTCCTCTTGGGAGAGTATGTTACCCTACAAAACATCTCAATAGTAACCTGAAGACCTTTTTTTTTTAATTGAAGTGAGCAATAAAAAATTCAGATATGTGGAGAGAACATAACAGAATAAAGCCATATGATGTGAAAGGCTGCCATAAACTTCCTTCCTAAGAAGAAAATCTGTAATAAGAATCCCTAACTTGTAAAGAGCACTTTTCAGCTGAGGTCTCAAATCACTAAACAATGTTTAATGTATTTAACCTCTCGGTCCTCCTGTGAGGTAAAGAAGTGTTGTCATCCCCCTTTTACAGACATAGAAGCTAAGTAACGTGCACAAACTCACACATGAAGTCTGTGGGGGAACAGAGAATTGTTCCTCTGTCTCCCAAGATCTTGGCTAGCACCTGGCCCTAACCAGTGGATGAGCCTTCCTTTAGGTTGTGTTTTATTACAACCTGTGTGTCCTTAAACAAATAGTATCAGTGTAGTTCAAGAGCTGATCTTCTTTTCAATATTTTAAAATGTTCACAATGCCTCAGATTTCATACTTTTCATCAACAGAACATGCATGGGAGGCGTCAAGGATACCTAATGTGCAGAACTGTTAGGAGCGGGTTCTGATACTCATACTCTGATTGAGTAATACCTCATTCTATGGGTGGGTCTGTGAAAGAGAATAGCACTGCTAATGCAGTACAGTGATACTAATCCTGGGATTTTCAAGGAATACCCACTTCAAGTCAATGGATATTGGACGCTGAAGTGAAACAAACAAAGATCATAATCTATCCCTTGGTTTGTCAAGTGTCATTCTTAAAATACTCTCTTCTCTTCCAAGTGCAACAAAGATAAGAATTTCATAGCAGCCTAGGGTATGTGGCTGACCAATTCCCACTCATTTTAATTGGAGTTGGGTGTTCAAATATAGTAGGTAGTTTTGAAAATCTCAGCTAAAAACCACAAATGTAGTAAAATATGAGAAAAACAACAATTAAACATAAACCTAATAGCCCTAAAACTGCATTAGCTGAGATATTTCAATAGCACTTAATCAAAACTCACATTCAGGCTTAAAAGGTCAGAATCTTCCAGACTTTTCCTTACTTTATACTGGAAATATTCCCATTGAGGTACAGAGCTCATTGTAGTGCTTAGCACAAGAAAGCACTTCCACCAATGAATGGTGCTGTAGCTGAATTTTAGTGTTAAGCTGTTGCCTTGTATGTTGTTATGTTGTCGTATTTGAGGTTGCGGTGGGAGTTGTGTGTTAGCAGGAAGTTCAGTCCTGCCTATGTGTGTTTGAGTTGGTAATTACATTGTTCCAATAAATCCTTGTGATTCCAGAAGCGAACGTTACAATATACCACCCAATGTGAGGAATGGTTGGCCCATCAGGGGGGCACATATACCTCTGCCCATTATTTTCTAAATGGCTGATTCTGCCACCATTACGGTGAATGTTATTGAGACCCCCAGTTACAATACTGTGCCCACTTCTGGTGTCTGCACCTCAACGAGTACGTTGAAAAAATGGAAAGGGTTCAGAAAAGAGCCACGAGAATGATCTGGTGTCTGGAAAACGTGCCTTATATTAAGAGACTCAAGCAGCTCCATCAATTTAGTTTATCCAAGAGAAGGTTAAGAGGTGAATTCATCATGGGCTACAACATTTCTGGTGTCGATAGCTTTTTTAATCTAATAGAAAAAGGCCTAACTAGAGCCAGCGAGTGGCAGGTGAAGCTAGACAAATTCCGATTAGGATTATAGTGCAAAGTTGTAACAGTGAGCGTACTTAACCATTGGAACAACCTACAAAGGCCTGGGGTAAATTCTCCATCGCTTGAAGTCAGCACTGGATGTTTTCTAAATGACACGGCTCTAAACCAAAAAGAAGTTATGGGCTTCTTGCCGAGGTTACTGGGTGAGGTTCTTCGGCCTGTGTTATATAGGCAGTCACAAGATGATGACTTCTAGCCTTATAATCCATGACTCTGAGAAGTGTATCTTACACCATAACTTGTCCTATTGTGCTAGATTGTTCCTTAACCCCCTCCCCCAGGCACGTCACTCAGTAAGAGGGAGTGAGAACTCACTTACGACTCCATTTGTGCTTCCAAGACCTTGCATCCAAGAATCTTAATGTCATACCCCTTGAACTCAATTTGAGCCAGCTCAGGTCAGGGGGAGGGAATGATTTAATGCTATAATATTTCAGCAGAAAAAAGCCTACTCCAACCCCCACTAAAGTCAAAGGGAGTCCTTCCACTGACCTCAATGGGAGGTTGATCAGTCTTTTTATGCCACAACCTTGGAAGGATAAATGTGAAAAATATTGATCAAGAAGCCTATCTCTGAGACACAATGACCTCTGGGGCTATTCGTCTGTGGTAGAAGCCTTGTTTCAAGCTCTGCCTAGATTAAGGATCCTACCCTTTGCCCTAAAAGGCGCTGCTGAGGCGATGAGTGAATCCAGCACATGAGCAAGCCAAACAGAATCTGGGCCAGTGTCTTGCTACTTTTTATCCCCACCTGCTTCTGAAGGTCTGGAGTGTTTATGCAAAGTCAGCAGGGAGCTTCCTGTTTAAAAAGCCAAGCCCTTGTCCGCTCTGTGATAACCGCATTGAAAAACCAGGGCTGTCACCTCCTTTTACAGTGGAGAATATTAGCGCTTGGCTTCACGGCAGAGGATAATTATGAGGCGTTTTTTAATTTACCTTTGCTTGATGGCGGCTTATGCTGGTAAATTGAAAACATGGGGAATTTATAGGAAACTGGGTTAATGGGGATGAATCTGGAATGTCAGTATTTATTATTTACCTTTCCTACAGGTGTCCAGTCAGAAATTCAGCTGGTCCAATCTGGGGCAGAAATGAAGAAGCCCGGCGAGTCTGTGAAGCTATCCTGTAAAACCTCAGGGTTCACTTTCACTTCTGTCTACATGCATTGGGTCAGGCAGGCTCCCGGGAAAGGCCTGCTTTGGTTAGGAAGGGTTGACCCTGAAGATGGCTCTACCAGCTATTCCCAGTCATTTAAAGACAGAATCTCCATCACCGCAGATAATTCCATCAGCACTGCGTATCTGCAGCTCAGCGGCCTGAAAACAGAAGACACGGCTGTGTATTACTGTGCTACTCACACAGTGAGCAGAATCCCATTCATTGCCATGCAAAAACTCCCAGTGTGAGGGCAGCACTGGATCACAGACTGTACATATGGGGCAGCCCTTCCAGGCCATGTCTACTCTATTTCCATTGCAGGGCACTGTAGGGACAGCTGCTCTACATATTTCTATTCTGTTCTGTTCTAGTCACATTCTTATGTGTTCAAGACTTCGTATCTCAAAATGTTACTTGTTCCTAATTATGTGGTATGCACCACTTCCCCTGAAATATCCTTGCACTCCAGACACATACCAACATATCATCGCACAAAGAAAAACATCTCACCTGGAAGAAGATTTTACAAAATTCTACTGAACACGACGAAATGAAAGAAAGAAAGAAAGAAAGATTTGTATAATTTTTGGTGGTGCCCAGAACGGCTCCAAGTCACGCCCCCCACCCTCACCCTCCCTAAGGGTCTTGGAGGAAGTTTGGGTGCAGGAGGGGGGAGGTGTCGGGCTCTGGGAGGGTGTTTGGGTGTGGGGTGCGGGCTCTAGGCTGGGGCAGGATGTCGGCTCTGGGAGGGAGTTGGGGTGCGGGGTCTGGGCTGGGGCAGGGGTGCAGGGGGACTCAGGGCTGGGGCTGAGGTTTGGGGTGCAGGGGGTGAGGACTCTGGCTGGGGGCACAGGCTCTGTGGTGGGGCAGGGCCGGGGATGAGGAGCTTGGGGTGAAGACAGGCTGCCTCGGGGCTAGGACCAGAGAGGAGGAGTCCCCCCAACCCTCTCCCCAACTGCTGCTGCCCCTCACCGTAGCCTCACTGGGGGTGGGGGATGGGGCTGCCCCTTGCCCAGCGTGGGGCAGGAGCAGTGACTGTGGGCGGGGGGGTGCAGGGTGTCACAACACTCACCCAAGCCCCAGCTGCTCAGGTCCAGGAAGCCCCCTCACCTCCCCTGGGGTGGGTGGGTGCTGGAGGGGGAGGGGGCTGCCATCACATGTGGCTTCCTCCCCTGTTGCAGCCTGCTGCCCCACACCGTAGCCTCACATGGGGGGGGCTGCCCCTTGCCCCGTGGCTGTGGGCTGGGGGGGCAGGATCACAGGGTCAGACACTCAAGGAAGCCCCAGCAGCTGCTCAGGTGAGTGAGGTCCAGCCGTCTCTTCCGGCGTCTCCTCCCGCTGGGTGCTGGGGGAGGGGAGGGCTGCCAGTTATGTGTGCACCTCCTCCCCTCCTCCGGGACAGCAGCCGCCAGCTGCTTCAGCCTGCTCTTGTGCTAGCCTAGCCTGAGGCGGCAGCAGCCGGCAGCGCAGGCGAGGGAGAGCAGCCGCCCGCTTTTAATCAGGCAGGGACGCTCCGGGGCTGGGGAGCCGCCCGGGGGGTGGAAGGCGGGGCCGGGAGAGAGCCGGCCCCCGGCCCTGAATATTCCGGGAACCCGGGCCCCACGGGCCCATGTAACTCGCCGCCCCTGTATTTTGAGCTGTACGTCTGCATTCCAAGCCAGAGGGGACGTATCCTCGCTAGTTCTGACTGAGCTCTTGTGCTAAACATAGAGTGTAGCCAGAGTGCGGGACGAGTCGTGGGCTGCGCTAACCGCGCTGAGTACGTATCTATCCAAAACGCTAGGCAGATATCTGAGGCAGCTAGTCCCTCCTGCCTCTTGCTTGCCATGACTACATTCATTTTTAGCATGCTGGCTCAACCAGAGTCTGCCTGTTATCAAACAAAAGAAAGAAAATTAGTGTCAATTAAAGATTTTTGTAAGTAGTTTATATATTTATATAATAGGAACATGATGATGATTATATACAGCGCCGGCTCCAGGGTTTTTGCCACCCCAGGCAGCCAAAAAACAAAAAAAAAGCCGCGATCGCGATCTGCGGCGGCAATTCGGCGGGAGGTCCTTCGCTCCGAGCGGGAGTGAGGGACCCTCCGCCGAATTGCCGCCGAATACCTGGACATGCCGCCCCTCTCCCGAGAGGCTGCCCCAAGCACCTGCTTGTTAAGCTGGTGCCTGGAGCCAGCCCTGATTATATAATCATCACGTTGCTATTACACCTCTGGTGTTTAGGGCAGCGACGAAGCTCCTCCACTCCTGTCTGTTTCTGGCAAGTCTTTCAATGGTGCCCCAGGTTTTTCAGCTCGGCTTCCACAGCTCTTCGCCATATTGTTTTCGGGCGGCCTGGTTTTCACTTGCCTTCAGGTGTCCATCTTATTGCTCCTCTGTTGATGGAATCAGTTTCCATCCGAAGCACATGGCCAATCCATCTCCAACACCTCCTGGCAATGATGGTGCTCAGATCCTCTTGGCTGCACTGTGTCAATAGATCTTGGTTTGAGATTGTTCTGGGCTGTGTGGCATGAAGACAGTTTGGACATGTCAGACTTTCTCATTCCCCAGCATTCTGCACTATAAAGTAGCGTTGAAAGTACGCAGCTCTGATAAATCTTGAGTTTGGTTTTGGTGTTGTATTTTGATGATTTCCAGACTGTATTTAAGCTCCTGAAGGTGTTCCTGGCTTTACAGATTCTGTTCCAGATGTCCTGGCTGATGGTGCTGCCCAAGTATGTGAATGTTTCTACATTGGTGAGAACATGATCCTCTATCCGTACTGGTGATGGTGAGGCAATATTAAAGGTCATGAGATCTGTCTTATTGCGATTGATTTTCAGTCCAAGTTGCTGGCTGAGTGCATTGAGTCGAGTTGTTTTTTCTTGTATATGCTGTTGGGTATGTGATAGGAGAACGACATCATCTGCGAACTCCAGGACTTCAATTCAGAACACCTGAATCCAATTAAGGGCTGCCTGAGACCTTTTAAAGCCCCTCCCCTGAGGAGAGAGAGAGGGAGACAAGCTGTCACTAGGCTACTGGCAGCAGGGAAATAAGCGTCTCCAGGAGGAGAGGCTCCGTGCTCCTTCCCAGAGAGGAAACAGACAAACCCGAGCTCCTGCTAGGGGAAGGACTGACTCCCCCGGGCAAACCACAGGAGGATGCCCCGCCCCAGCGAGGAGGCAGGGGAAGGTATCTCCCTTTGTACTGGTGTGTAGTGAAATAGTTCCTTCTGTGTGTTGGAGGATCCCCCTGAGACCTACCCTGAGGCTACCCAGAAAATACAGCCCAAGGAACACAGACGGGGGGAGACAAAGACTACCCCAGAATGCAGACAGGGGATGATTAACCCCATATAACAACTCACGTCATGAGTCTCAAACAGAATCCACAACAGATAAACTGAAAATTCCCTAAAGGATCCTCCCCCCTTCTTGGGAGTTGGCCATCCGCTCACTACGTGAGTTCTGGAAATCTCGTCACAGGTGTGAAAGTCAGGATAAGACTGGCTGCCTTTCTGGAAGGTGTGTTTTAATCAAACACCGGTAACTGGGCTCAATGCAGGAGCAGCTGGATGAAAATCTGTGGCCTGTATAATGCATATGCTTGGCTGAATTCAGTTTTTACTTTTTGATCATATTGATGGTGGAAATCAATATTTCTTTTTAAGCGTTTTAAAATACAGAGATTGATTTAAATTTTCAGTTGCAAAAAATTTGGATTTTAAGTATTTTTTTATTATTTTCATCTATTTATATTTTCACAGTTGTGAGAAATTATGAGGCGTCAGCTAACGAGAAGGTGAGAATCACTATTGAATGACAGTAGACGTCGAGATTCAAAAGCATAAAGCTTTATAACTGTTAAAACACAAATTGTCAATGTATGCAAAGGAAATATCTTTAAAATAAACTCTAAGAAGTTCTTAAGCGGTTTCTTACTTTGCCTGTCAGCAAATTTCAGTTTTTATTGAGGGAAATGTTTTTGGTTGGTTTCCGTGTGTGGGGTCAAAAGGACATTTGTCGACATTTACCTAGTCACACAGGAGGTGAGATGAGATGATCAGTGTGGTCCATTGTGGCCTTGGACATAGTGAATCTATGAAACAGAAAATATATCTCATGTGGGCCGATCTGGGTGCAGAGGTATGGAGCTACGGCTACTCAATTGCATAATCCTTCCCCTAGGAAAAGGTAGAAAAGCAGGACTGGGGATTGGCAGAGTCCTGTATCCATTCCCCTACTCAAAGGTCACTGTAGCTGATGTTAGGGACAGGGAGTTATTTAGTGCCGATAATTTCCAGCAGTTAAGGCCTGATCCAACCCCACTGAAGTAAATGAGAATCCGTCCATAACTGACCTAGGAGGAATTGGATTACACCCTGGGAAGACGAAGGGAGCAAAGGAAGAGGTGTGACTCAGAACCGTATCTCTGAGGCACAACGCCTCCCAGGGTTAGCCCTGGGCTAGTGCAGATCCTTTTAGAGTTCTGCCTAAAATAAAAGCCTGACTCATTGTCCTCAGAGGCTCCACTGGAGGGGTGAGCGACTCCCCCACCTGAGCAGGCGGATCAGAATCTGGGCCCAAGTGTCTTGCTGCTTTTATTCCCCTCTGCTTCTGAAGGTGATGAGTGTTTATGCAAAGTCTGTGGGGAGCTTCCTGTTTAAAAACCCAACCTTTTTCCCCCTCTAGAATAACCACATCGAAACAACGAGGCTGTCACCTGCTTTTCCAGCTCAGAATATCAGTGTTTGGTTTGATTGCAGAGGATAATAAATATGAGGCATATTTTAATTTATCTTTGCTTGATGGCAGCTTATCCAGGTAAATTGAGAACATGGGAAATTCACAGGATGTTAGGATAATGGGAATAAATCTGCTGTTCCAATATTCATTATATGCCTTCCCTACAGGTGTCCAATCAGAGGTTCAGCTGGTCCAATCTGGGGCAGAAATTAAGAAGCCTGGAGAGTCTGTGAAAATATCCTGTAAAACCTCAGGCTTCACTCTCACCGACTACTATATGAGTTGGATCAGGCAGATTCCTGGGAAAGGACTGGTTTGGCTTGGAAGAATTGACCCTGAAGATGGTGATACTAGCTATGACGACTCCGTGAAAAACAGAGTCACCATCTCGACAGATAACTCCATCAGCACCGTGTATCTGCAACTCCGCAGCCTGAGCACGGAAGACACGGCTGTGTATTACTGTGCAAGAGACACAGTGAGAAGAAACCTAGTTCTAGCCATGCAAAAACCTTTCCGGCAATGTCTACTCTATATCCACTTGGGGGCAATGTAGGATTGTCGCTTACACAAAATTCTGTTCTATTCTAATTAGTCAGATTCTGATAGATCCAGAACTTTCCCCCTTCCCACTTTATGTCTCTTTAATTTTGGAGCATCCACCCCTTCCCTTGGAAGTTTAAACTCTAAAAGTTTTTCATAAGTAGAATTCCCTTCATCATATTTAGCAAAAACTTGAAGGAATGTCAGAGACAGAGAAATATATTTTTAAAAGTTTTCCACCACCTTCCTTTCTGCCAGAAAAGCATTTAAATTAAAGTCTGGTTGTCATCAAAGAAATGAAAATTGTGCAATTCAAAGCATGGTGGTGGTTTAAACACTCGTTTTAAATTATGTAATGGCTTATCTTCATCTCATAACAGAATCCATGACTGACATTTTCAGAGGGACCAAAAGGATTTTCATGTCCCCTTTGTAGGAACTGGCATCTGAATCACTAAAGGGCCAGATTTTTGTAAGGTATTTAGGCACCCAGTGGAATGCTCAAAAGTTCCTAGGATCCTAAAACTCATGGATATCAATGGGTGTTGGGCACCTAGACGTTTTTGAAAATTCCACTAGGTGTCTAAATCTACTTAATAGCCAGCCCTAAGGGGATCTTGAATATATGTTAGTTTTGGGTGTACCGGAGTAAATGGGAATATTTACTTGCTTATACGCTTGCCCAGGAGCAGAATAGGCATCACTTTGGCTTTGTCCTCTTTTGAGTCAATGGTCAGAGTAGTTGAGCCAGAACAGATTGGGATAAGTAGCAAGTTAAGGCCAGGTTTTAAAAGATATTTAGGTGTTTCTGCACTCAGCTTCACGACGTCCAACTGATTCAGGAGCCTAAGTTTCATTTTCAAAAGGGATTTAGGGAGCTAGATTCCTAAGTGCTTAAATCCCTTTTGAAAGTGAGATTTAGGCTCCTCAATCAGGTAGGTGTTCCGACGCTGAGCACAGCAATGCCTAAATACCTTAAAAAATCTAGGTCTAGGTTCCTAAGTCCCATTGGTGTCAATGGGAGTTAGGCCCCTAAATACCTTGGAGGATCACAGCCCTAGGCCTTTTGGAAAATCCCCCTAGCTGCCTACGTGCATTTTACTGGCACCTTTGAAAATCTGCTGCTTACCGCTAGATTCTTTAATGTGTAAAAACCCAATCCAAATTCAATTCTAGTCAATGGATTCCCTCCATAGAACTGAATGGGAAATGGATTGAATCCTTTATGCCTCACCATGGGAAGAAGGAAGAAGTGGAAGGATGTGGATAAAGAGGCCTGTCTCTGAGACACAACAGCTGCCAAGTGGATTGCTGCATCAGGACAGTCTTGCTCCGTGGCATGGCCTTGCATACGCACCCAACCCATTGCCCTGAAGGTACGGCTAAAGGGTTAGAGACTCTGCCGTGTGAGCAGATGGATCAGAATCTGGGCCTAAGTGTCTTGCTACCTTTTATCCCCCTCTGCTTCTGAATGTGTTGAGTGTTTATGCAAAGTCTGTGGGGAGCTTCCTGTTTAAAAGCCAACCTCTTTTCCCCTCTCGAATAATCCCGTCAAAACAGCGGGGCTGTCACCTGCTTTTCCAGCTCAGAATATTAGCATTTGGTTTGGTTGCAGAGGACAGTAAATATGAGGCATATTTTAATTTATCTTTGCTTGATGGCAGTTTGTCCAGGTAAATGGAAAACATAGGGGATTCGTGTGATTCTAGGGTATTAGAGATAAATCTGGAATGTCAATATTTATTACATACTTTTCCACAGGTGTCCAGTCGGAGGTTCAGCTGGTCCAATCTGGGGCAGAAATTAAGAAGCCCGGAGAGTCTGTGAAGCTATCCTGTAAAACCTCAGGGTTCACTTTCACTTCTGTCTACATGCATTGGATCAGGCAGGCTCCTGGGAAAGGTCTGGTTTGGGTAGGAAGAATTGACCCTGCAGATAGTGAAACAAAATATTCCGAGTCCTTTAAAGGGAGGTTCACCATCACCACAGATAATTCCATCAGCACCGCGTATCTGCAACTCAACAGCCTGAGAGTAGAAGACACCGCTGTGTATTACTGTGCTAGACACACACTGAGAAGAAGCTTATTTAAAGCCATGCAAAAACTCTCAGTAGAGAGGAAACACAATATTGTAGACTGAACATATGCACAGCCTTGCCAAGTCATATCTACTGCTTATCCCCTGTAGGGTAGTGGAGGGTTATCTAATCTACATCATTCTAGTCTAGTCTATTCTGTTCTTATCTATTCAGGACACAGTTCATTTGTTCATAATTATGTGGAATCCATCACTTTCCTTGGAAGATCATTCCACCTTTAAAACATCTCAGAAGTAAGACTTTTTCCTTGAGTGCACTGAAAAAGACAGAATGGAAATATAAATCAATATGAAACTGAGGGAATCTCACAGAAAGATTAACATACTTTTAAAGTTTTCCCACAAAGTTCTTTTATATGAGGAAAAAATTTACTTAAAGTCCATCCATCATCAAAGAAAAGAAAATTAGCGTCATTTAAAGATAGTCGTTGCTAGTTTATATTACTTTAAAAATATGGACTGTCTCACCTGTCATGATTTTCATAAACAGAATCCACAGCTGATATATTGAAAATTCCTAAGGGATCTGCTCCCATCCAGAGGAGTTGGGGATCCAAATCCTTAAGGGAGTTTTGGAAATCTCAGCCCACTGTTGACAGTCAAGTTACACCTGGATGCCTTTCTAGAAGATGTGTTTTAATCAAAGACAAGGAACTGGGCCAAATGCAGGTGCAACTGGAGGAAATTCTCTGATCTGTGTTACACAGGAGGTCAGGCTAGATGGTCCAGCCTGGCCCTGGAAACGATGAATCTACACAACAGAAAATATATCTCATCTGGGCCGATCTGGGTGCAGAGGTTTGAGACAGGGCTAATCAGCTGCTTACTCCTTCCCCCGGGAGGAGGTGGAAAAGCAGGACTAGGGATTGGCAGAGTCTTGGCTCCGTTCCCCTACTCAAAATCACTTTAGCTGATGTTAGGGACAGGGAATTATTTAGTGCTGACAGGGCCGGCTCCAGGCACCAGCAAAGGAAGCAGGTGCTTGGGGCGGCCAATGAAAAGGGGCGGCACGGCCGGGTCTTCGGTGGCAATTCGGCGGCGGCTCCCTCAGTCCCTCTGGTAGCGAAGGACCCGCCGCCGAATTGCCGCCGAAGAATGAAGCGGCGTGGCTGAGCTGCCGCCGAAGTGCCACAGATAGGGGCTTTTTCTTTTTTTCTTTTTTTTTCTCCGCTTTGCTGCTTGGGGCGGCAAAAAAGCTGGAGCCGGCCCTGAGTGCCTATAATATCCAGCAGTTAAGGCCTGATCCAACCCCACTGAAGTTAATGAGAATCCGTCCATAACATTGGATTACACCCTGGGAAGATTAAGGGAGCAAAGGAAGAGATGTGACTCAGAACCGTATCTCTGAGGCACAATGTCTCCCAGGGTTAGCCCTGGACTAGTGCAGATCCTTTTAGGGTTGTGCCTAAATAAAAGCCTGACTCATTGTCCTCAGAGGCTCCACTGGAGGGGTGAGCAACTCCCCCACATGAGCAGGCGGATCAGAATCTGGGCCCAAGTGTCTTGCTGCTTTTATTCCCCTCTGCTTCTGAAGGCGATGAGTGTTTATGCAAAGTCTGTGGGGAGCTTCCTGTTTAAAAACCCAACCTTTTTTCCCCTCTAGAATAACCACATTGAAACAGCGAGGCTGTCACCTGCTTTTCCAGCTCAGAATATCGGTGTTTGGTTTGATTGCAGAGGATAATAAAAATGAGGCATATTTTAATTTATCTTTGCTTGATGGCAGCTTATCCAGGTAATTTGAGAACATGGGAAATTCACAGGATGTTAGGATAATGGGAATAAATCTGCTGTTCCAATATTCATTATATGCCTTCCCTACAGGTGTCCAATCAGAGGTTCAGCTGGTCCAATCTGGGGCAGAAATTAAGAAGCCCGGAGAGTCTGTGAAAATATCCTGTAAAACCTCAGGCTTCACTCTCACCGAGTACTATATGCATTGGATCAGGCAGACTCCTGGGAAAGGACTGGTTTGGCTTGGAAGAATTGACCCTGAAGATGGTGCCACTATCTATGCCGACTCCATGAAAAACAGAGTCACCATCTCGACAGATAACTCCATCAGCACCATGTATCTGCAACTCCGCAGCCTGAGCACGGAAGATACGGCTGTGTATTACTGTGCAAGAGACACAGCAAGAAGAAAGCTCGTTCTAGCCATGCAAAAACTCTCAGTGTGAAGGCAGCACTACTTCAGATACTTCTGACATATGAAAAATCTAATTGGGTTATGTCTATTCCATCCCCACTAGGGTGCAGTGTAGACTCATCCCATAGACACAGATACATTTTAGTTGGGTTTATATTAATTCAGGGACTTGTCCCATAGTTTGATTGTTTTTTTAATCATGATTAAGAAATTTAGGATTAGAAGCATTGCAAGGGAATACCAACAAGGCAACTATACACGTATTGAATGCCTAACAAACAGTAATAAGGACGATGTCTCTGTATTCTATCAATGGCTATGTATAGGAAGAGACAGTTTTGGAGAAGAGAGAAAAAGTGAAAAAATCTCAAGCTATTCCAGGAATTAGAGAATTTTGTTTAAAGTCACATGGGAAAAATTCAGATACAACAGAGATAAAGAGAGGGTGTGTGTGTGGGGATAGATAGATAGATAGATAGATAG
>QXTE01000368.1:192046-267046 GCA_003942145.1 Platysternon megacephalum | reverse complement strand
AGATGATAACAGCTTTCAGTAAGGCAGTAGCAAAAGCTCAGGCTTTTAGCATTGATGGTTTAACTCCTGCTGATGACTGTGATACACAGGCCTTGTGCTTCCCCGCTGAGCTGTAGGGTTCTTTGTCTCACTTAAATCCTCAGCACTGGCTGTGTAGGGGGATGCATTGGTTTGATTAATATTTGCTGGCCCTCTGCAGAGCGAGTGGATCTTATTCTGGTATTTATTACTTGGGTATCTCTTGGTCACCTCATGTAGGCTGGGATTTTCAAAGCAGCCTAAGAGATTTATGCACACTAACCTCTTTGAATTAATGTGCTTAATTCCCTTAGTCTTCTTTGAAAATTCCAGCTCTAGCAACTAGGTTTTTTTCCACCAGAGAAAAGCAGCCAGGCTTCAGGAAACCCCTTTTTTTGCTCACCGCATTCCAGAAGGCCGCCTTCACCTCCTTCTTTCTTATCGTGTAAATCAAAGGGTTCAGCAAGAGGATCAAGATGCTATTTAGCACTGACACGAGACTGAACGAGGAACACACACTGGGCCTCAGGTGCATAAACAGAACAGCCCCGTAGAGTATTGAGACTACAGTCAGATGGGAAGCGCAGGTAGAAAATATCTTCTGGCACCCTGTTCGAAGGGAATGTGGAGGATGGTGGATATTATGCAGATGTAGGATACCACAGTGAACATCAAGGAACTGAGAATAACTGTGATCGCAGCCAGGAATCCCAGCAACTCAATGAGGCGGGTATCAGTGCAGGCTATTTTTAAAATCGGCCCAATGTCACAGTAGAAATAGTTGATAATGTTGGAGTTGCATAAGGGCAGCTGGAAGATCAGAACAGTTTGGAATAATATAGCCAGGAATCCCCTGAAACAAGCCCCTACGGACAGCTGGAGGCAGATCTTGCTGGTCATGATTGTGGCGTATAGCAAGGGTTTGCATATGGCCAAATAGCGGTTGAAGGACATCACAGCCAGGATGAAGAACTCCGTGCTGCCCAGGAAGAAATGGAAGAAAGCCTGAACGAGGCAGCAGTACATGTAAATTTTTGTCTCAACTGCTACAAAGGTCTCTAGCATTTTGGGCACCATGGCGGTGGGGTACCAGATCTCCAGGAATGAGAGATCTCAGGAAAAACTACATTGGGGTGTGCAGCTTGTGACTGGTCCTCACGATGGTCACAATAAGGACGTTTCCTACAATGGTCAGGATGTACGTGAGTAAAATGACCGAGAAGAACACAATGGGAAAACCATGACCAAGGGTGAAGCCCCCAGAGAATGAACTCCTTCACTGTTGTAGTATTCTTCTTGCACATTGTCTCCTTCCTCCTTTGAGTCGCGACTCGCAGGGACAGCAAAAGGCGCAGTCGTTTGGAGGTGGGGGTTCAGTTCAGTGGTAGTTCCAAAGAATCAGGGAGGGTCAGGGGAGGCAAAAATTGGTTTGGACCAAATCTGAACTTTTTCGGGATTAGTGGGGAATTAAAAAAGTTGTCAAAAATTCCTGTTTGGATCAAAGAAAGTATTTTATTAGATGCAAAACATTTTGAGCTAGATTCACAACATCTAAAGAAGATGTTCCTCTGAACAATGTGGTGTCCGGGCTAAATGCAGTCTTGATCTCCATCCTGAACCCTTTGATTTACACAATAAGAAACAAGGAGGTGAAGGCAGCCTTCTGCAATGCAGTGAGTGGGGGGGAAAAAATGGAGAGCGGGTTCCCTGAAGCCTGACTGCTTTCATTGGTGAAAAATACCTAGTTGCTAGGGCTGGATTTTTCAAAGAAACCTAAGGGAGTAAAACACCTTAATTCAAAGGGGTTAGTGTGCATAAATCTCTTAGGCTGCTTTGGAAACCTTGGTCTAGGTAAGGTGACCAGAAGATACCCAAGTTATAAATACCAGAGTAAGATTCCCTAAGTGTCCTTTAGCTCAGGGAAGAAGCACTCACCTGGGATATAACAGACCCATGTTAAAATCTGCTTTGGAACTACAGGACAATGGGGTACTGCCTGATGGGGGTAGGGTGTTCTTAATATTTCCTGTTGAAGCTGTTCCAATTTGTATAACAAATTAGACAGCCACTGGTGCAGGGACTTGAACTTAAGTCTACAACATCCTAAGTGCTCACCTAACCACAAAAGGTGCAAAGCCAACTTTCTACTGACTCTTTTTGGTCTGAATATTGTATGGTTATAAGAGGGCCCTCGCTATCTCCTCCTCCTCTATTTTGAGTGTGATGCCTAAATCCCCTTGTGAATCTGGCATGATTTATTAATGTGTTATTATTAGTAATAGTACTACTACTACTACAACTTCAGGAAAACCATTTGGCAAACGCATGGCCAGCGTGCAAATTATTTCAAGGTTGATCAAAATTGCATTTTGGGGTGAATAAACTATTTTGTCTCAAATATTTCAAGCAGGTCTCCGGACATTAGCTGGTGTCTCAGAAATACTGGAATCAGCAAAGGAGATCAGGGCTTCTGCTACAACATTTTCTCATGAATATATATGCAATTCCCAAACACCATCTATCTATCCCTCTATGTGCATCTCTCTCAAAGCTGATGAATTGTTGACCATATCGCTCTATCTACCATAGCATTAAGGACCAGATTTTGCTATCACTGCACTCAATGGGGATGAGTAACAATTAATGCTTGTGAGGCACTCAGATCCTATGGCAATGGTAGTGATACGAGAATCTAGATTGATAAAATGGGATCTTAGATCTATAGGGTTAATCAAGTATAGTATCTGGTTGTTTACTTCAAAAGAGATTAAATAATGCTAATAAATAACTTGGCATGTATATAACCTTTGAACACTATATCATTTTATATACCAGTAGCCAAACTTCCACTGACTTAATCATGAGCTGGAATGCTTTTGACCCTCAGCCCTTCGCTGCATTGGGTACACTCTCACTTCTTTGCACGGTCTCAGAGAGACAAAGCAGCCGCTGTATCCACAGGTTAACTGCCCTCTTAAATTGTGTTCACTGTTGATCTAGCTGATCAGAGAGGCACAAAGCATCTGGGATGTATCCGGTGACTCTGACCCCGAGTTTAAATTGCAGAGGAAGGGGTGGCTAACTTCTTTGGCTAAGACAAGAAGTTAGGAATTGTGTGCTATATTCACTGGTAACCTCTAGCTACTTAGAGTATGTCTGCTCTGCAAATGAGGGGTCTGATTGCAAGACATGTAGGCATACCTCAACTAGCTTCAATCTTGGGTACCAATAGCAGCATGGACCTCAGCGTGGGCTATACAAGTCCACCTGGGACGCTGGGTAATTACTCACAGGATACTGCTGCTGGTACCTGAGCTAGATAGATCAAAACTAGCTTGAATATGTCTACTGAGGCTGAAATCATACCTCCAATTGCAGTGTAGACAGAATGGCACTCCAGTGACATGGGGCAGTTGTGAATGACCAGACTGTACACTACGGCTGCTGTGTATCACCAGAATGGCACAAAACACCCAGAGACTATCAATGAGTCTATCCCCACAATCTCCAGGAAGAACACAAAGGAATTAGTCACATCAGTGATAGAACGTTCAACCTCCAGAATGAGATATCCGGGAGCAGGAGACGCAGCTTTCTCGGGATCTGGGCCATGGCTGTAGAACTTGCATCTGGAATTGGTTGGGCTGCTCAGAGCCTTCCAAAGATAGAATCTCCACTTCTTCAGTCTGTCAGCAACCTGCCTGAAATCAGACATTTAAGAAGCAAAACAAAGAAAACGACAACCTCTCATAAAATAGGGAAAGGGGAAAGAAGGGACTACAGCGCTCTCTCTGTGTTCAATTTATGAATATGTATGGCTTTTATATATCTTCATAGTGGTTGTGGTGTACCTGCCTGTATAGATGGGTAGATATGTAGCTTGTTAGACAGACTGATGGATAGGCCAGATAGAAAGAGAAAAATAGACAGATGGGAGGATTAAGAGAAAATTCCTTCAAGGAGAAGAAGGTGAAGAACACTGAAACTGACCATTTGAAATATTATAGGATAGAGCTTTTTATTTTCAAAGACGTGTGTTTTGCTTGATATAAAGAAAGCATATTTTAGATCTAACGGTCCTAAAGTACTTTCCACAAAGTTTAATCTCTGCAAAACAACCCTCTGAACTTAACAATGTTAGCACCCTTTCTCTGCTCACAGTAACCAGTTCAGGATGCTGCCAACACCCAAGTAAAATATACAACGACATGGAGGTAATGTGTGATGTGGATTTGAATCCAACTAGTTCCAGCTAATTATAATATCTCCACAGCATGTTCTATTTTCTGCCTAATTTCTTTGCTGGAAGTATTTGTTGTTGAGGAAGAAAAGTCATTTTGCATTTGCTCAACATCTTGTCTGTACGGATTCCTCTGTTAATTCTCAGAGGACAAATGATCTGAAGTTCCATATTTTAGATGCTTGTCGGATATTCGCAGTACATGTCATTACGTGTTAAGCATGTCACTGAACTTGCTTTTCAACAAGTTTTTATAATACTATTCTTGCAGAGGGGGTATATCTCACACTCATTCTAATGACTACTTCAAATCCTCAGACCTTACTATTAAAACATCTTTCTTTCTTTCTTTCTTAACAGAAAACTAATGAGTTGTTTAAAAAACAACAGCAATCAACCAAAAATACCTTTGCAAATATTTAAGTAAAAATTCTATTCCTTGGAGCTCTCATGTAAAAAAAAAAAAAGCAAGATAATTTTTGTTTTTATATATTTATTTCTTTGGATTTATAACTTTTTAAAACTCACTTGTCCTGTGTTCTGAGCACCTGTTTACATGCATTCAACATGCCACTCTTAAAAAGATATTCATAGATTGGCAGTTGTATGTCAGACAAATGGAACAGATGCAAACAAAAACACTTTATCATCCCTCAAATGGCCCAAGCTCACCATCTTCTGCACTTCTCTAAAGCTCAGGGAAACAACATCTTTGCATCAGGTCCTTAAGATCAACAGACATGTCCTATATTGAACCAAAGGCAATTTCAGTCATGTAGCTCCAGATTATTGTTTCATAGACAAATGAAAGAATCCAGTGACCTTTGGAGATTGATTTGGGGTTAGATTTTGAAGGTATTTAGGCGCCTAAATTTGTAGATAGGTGCCTATAGGGATTTTCAGAAGTACCTAGGCACCTAAATCCCATTGGGAATTAGGCACTTCTGAAAATCCAAATAAGGACCGATGTGGATCTTTAGATGCTTAAGTATCTTTAAAAGCCTGACCCTTTGTTCTTACTCAATGCTGTGAAGGAATCTGACCCTTCATCCCTAGAGTCACTGGAGCATATCTCCAGCTAGTGTCAATTGGAGTAGATCCAAGTCAGTGAGCCTGATTCCAGACAGTTCCACATAAGTCAATGGTGCTGTACTGAGTCACACCAGATGACGATCTGATCCAATGGGAACTTTCCAATGAGATGTAGAATCATATCTTACCTGGTCATTATCTTGACCTAGGAATTGGGTAAGATCCTCAACCTGTGTAAATTGGCACCACTTCATTTGCTTCACAGGAGCTGCACCAGTTTACAGCAGAGAACGTTAGTGGAGAAGTGTATCTGTAGTATAGGCACACTGTGAGCATTCAGTATAGTGCCATTTTAAGGGTGCTGGTAGTTCAAAAGCATCTAAGGGATTAAGAGCAAAAATCTCCCATTGACCTTCAATGGGACTTGTGCTTCTAAATCCGCTAGGTACTGTTTTAACTCTCCCCTAAATGAATAGTATAGCTTGATATACAAATATGAATAGTTGGTAGCAGTTTTCACATTCATTGCTTAATTTAACCACAACTCATGATTAAACATATTTGTATTTTTCCAGAATAATATGGGGGAGAACTTCAGTGTCATGAAGACTATTCCACCTTTCAATAAAACAGGCTTCAATTCTCGAAGGTGATTTGTGTGAGAGCAATTCAGACTTCTTAACAATGGAGCACGACTGGCTCTAAAAGACAGGAATTTATAAAAGCCTGAAATCTACTTACCCTACCAGATTGACAGAACGTTACAGAGACAGATTCTGGTTCATTTCTTGGGTATGTTTTACAGAACAGTCATTAGAAAGAATATGAGCGGAGAAAAGATTGTAATGTCAAAGAATTTAACTTAACATTTGAAGACTGATTCCTGCTTTTTCACCAATTGTTGGGTGCTGCTCTTATGTTCCTAGAAAGGAGAAAGAGAACGGAACCTACCATAACAAGGAGAAGTTAGATCGGATACTACAGGGCTCTTTAAGCTAGCATAAAAATGTAGAAAATTCTCCAATTCTTGGAGGGTATAAAAAAAGACTGGATGACTTTCGAAAGGACATATTGTAACTCAACCACAAGTATGGTGCCGAGCGCAGAATTACTGGGTGAAATTCTATTTTCCATCCCATAGAGATGTTCAGTGGGAAAATAATTGATTAGTAGATAGATGTCTTCTGGGAATCAATGGTAGTTTGGTGTCCAGGCACTTCTGAAAATCCCACTCGATATATACTTGCTTCTTAAGTGCCTACATTCTTTTGAAAATTTGGTCCTAAGTTACACAACTACATTGAGATTCATTGGAATTTAGGCACCTAAAACCTTAGCTCATATGAAAAGCTCAGCTTTTGTTCTTACTATCCTGCATCTTGTTAGGAAGGAAAATCAGTTCCAGGGGATTGGTGTGCTAGTCTTGGACTTTGCTCTGCTACTGTCAATGCTGCATTTGTTCTGTGGATAGTTGTACATTGATCTCAAATGTCTGACAGTTCAGCACTTTCAAGAAAGGCAAAATTATTTTAATTGTTTCCATGAAAATTAGAATTGACTAAATGTTTATTTATAAAAAAATACAGATGGAGAAAGGACAATTACACAGAATTGTACTAAACATGAAGAGATTGACTCATGCCTTCTCATTGTCATTTTGTTGCTTTACTTGTAGCTATCCAGAATCATTTCACAGATTGGGGAACAACCTCACTGTTCCCCGACCAAAGGCTTCTCTCAGAGTGAGCTTCACAGTCTTGTTTCTCAGGCTGTAGATAAAGGGGTTGAGGAAAGGATACACTATGGTGTTCAGCAGAGCCACCCCTTTGTTGACATCCAAAGAGGCACTTCCTGAAGGCCTGGCATACAAAACAATGCAGCTCCCATAGACAACAGCCAAAGCTGTGAGATGGGACCCACAGGTAGCAAAAGCTTTCTGTTTGCCTGTGGCTGTTGGGATTCGCAGAATAGAGAAGAAGATGCTCACATACGACAACATTATCAAGCATAATGAACTCAGCACTATAGTTGTGCTCAAAATGAAGTCTGCCCTCCTAACCCCACTGGTGTCAGTGCAGGACAGTAGGAAAAGGGGTGTGTTGTCACAGAAGAAATGGTTGATCACATTTGGCCCACAGAATCTCAGCTTCAAAATCAGGACCATCCGTACACTTATAACTGTGAAACTTCCCACCCATGAAACAAGGACTAGCTGAATGCAGAGTCTCTGATTCATGATGGTGGCGTATTGCAAAGGGCGGCAGATGGCAACATAGCGATCAAAGGACATGACCACTAAAAGGGTGAATTCCGTAGCCCCAAGAGTGAAATAGAAGAAGGTCTGGGCCATGCAGCCATTCAATGAAATGGTTTTGCTGACTGAGAGAAAGTTCAGCATCAGCGTAGGGCTCGTGACCGAGGTGAACCAGATTTCCAAGAAGGACAAATTGGCGATGAAAAAGTACATGGGAGAGTGGAGTCGATGATCCACCCACACTATGAAAATGATGACCACGTTCCCTGTTATTGTGATCAGATAGGTGAGGAGAAGAATCAGGAACAGAAAAATCTTTAGTTTCTCACTAAGACTGGAAAATCCCAGTAGGATGAACTCAGACACAGCCGTTTCATTTCTTTCCTCCATGTCCGACTTCAGGGTTGTCTGTAGAAAGAGTAAATATGAAAATAAGTGAATGGAATTTTTTTGTATTCATAGATTTTAAAGCTGGATGGAACCCTTGTGATCTTCTAGCCCCACTTTGTACATAATATATGACATATGATTTTACCTAATAACTCCTCCAATAATCCTGTAATTTGTTGTCATAAGAACAACCATACTGGGTCAAACCAATTGTCCATCTAGCCCAGTATACTGTCTTCTGACAGTGGCTAAAGCCAGGTGCTTCATAGGGAATGAACAAAACAGGGCACTTATTGGGTGATCCATCCCCTGTCATTCACTCCCAGCGTCTTACCATGAGAGGCTCAGACACACAGAGCATGGGATTGCGTCCCTGACCATCTTGGTTAATAGCCCTTGATCAACCTGTCCTCCAGGACTTTATCTAAACCTTTTTTGAACCCAGTTATACTTTTGCCCTTCACAACATCCCCTGGCAACGAGTCCCACAGGATGACTGTGTGTTGTGTGAGGAAATACTTCCTTTTTTTTGTTTTAAACCGGCTGCCTATTAATTTCATCAGGTGATCCCTGGTTCTTGCGTTCCATGAAGAGGTAAATAGCACTTTCTTATTCACTTTCTCCACACCATTCATGACTTTCTAGACCTCTCTCCTATCCCCCCATAGTCATCTCTTTTCCAAGCTGAAGAGTCCCAGTATTCTTAATCTCTCCTCATATGGAAGCTGTTCCATACCCCTAATTATTTTTGTTACCCTTCTCTGTACCTTTTCCATTTCTAATACATAATATGCCCACATCTAGAACACTATGGGCAGTTCTGGTCACCCCATCTCAGAAAAGATGTATTTATATAGTTACATTTTCTGTATTATTCTCTATCCTTTGGTAATGATTCCCAACATTCGGTTCGCTTTTTTGACTGCTGCTGCACACTGAGTAGATGTTTTCAGAGGACTATCCACAATGACTCCAAGATCTCTTTCTTGAGTGATAACTAATTTAGACCCTATCATTTTGCATGTGAAGTTGTGATGATGTTTTCTCATATACATTACTTTGCATTTCTCAACACTGAATTTCATCAGCCATTTTGTTTCCCAATCACCCTGTTTTGTCGGATCCTTTTGTAACTCTGTTTTCAACTTAACTATCTTATGTAATCTTGACTCATGTGCAAACTTTGCCATCTTTGTGCAGCGGCAGTCAAAAAAGCTAACAGTGAAAAGAAGAGCATGGCATCCAAGCCTCTGTGTCACTGAGCACCCAGCTCTATATGTTCTTTTTGGTCTTTGTTTTGCAACATAATTCCATTATAGATTCCTCCGCTGGAAGGGACCACTGAGTTCATCTAGTCTCATTGCCTGTATAACTCCTGCCATTGATCTTCCTCAAAATAATTCCTTTTAACGAGATCCTATCTTTTAGGAAAACATCCCATCTTGATTTAAATATTGCCAGTGATGGAGAATCCACCACCACACTCGGTGAGTTGTTCAAATGGTTAATTCCCCTCACTGTTAAAAAATGTGCACCTTATGTAAGCAGAGTCAGGATGAGCTCTACCCTGACATCTGGTGGTGAATTATGGGGAGTGTGGAAAAGAACTTCAGGGGTTGATCTCATTTGCATAGGCACACCCACTCCGCCTAGCATGAGCCTACAGCAGCCCAAAATGGTAAATTTGGCTGTTGTAGGATCCCCAGTTTCTCTGTGATTTGGGCAGGAAGAATAAAGTGTTGTTACCCTTGTTATGTGAATCAAGGCCAGTGAACTGTTGTATGACAGAGCGACTCACCATCAACTAAGTAGCACTTGCTAGACAAGGGACATGGGTTCCAAAACCCAGTGAATTGAGAGAGGTTGGGGACAGGTATTTGTACGGGCCGGGCCGGGCCGGGCCGGGCCGGGCCGGGCCGGGCCGGGCCTCTTCTCTTCTCTTCTCTTTTGAGGGCCTGAAACACCAATTGCACCTCTTTCTCTCTCTCTCCACTGTTGAATGTCAGAGCTAACTTTGATTCCATTAGGAGCCTAGTTATGGACTGCTGAGCTGAATTTGCTTTGGGCCAATGGTGCACCAGCACTAGGGCTCCCCTACTAAGAGCTGAAATCACTAAGAGCTGAGATCACTAAAGGTACTAAGAGCTGAGATCACTGAGTGCTGAACTAGTGGGGGAGCCTGAAGCTATATTGCTAAGCGGCTGGTGGAGTGGCGCAGTTTGCGGAGCAGCTAACAGAACAGTTTGTGGGGCAGTTGGTGTGGCCCACGGACCGGCGAGCGGTGCAGTTTGTGAAGCGGCTGGCAGAGCGGAGCAGTTTGTGGGACGGTTGGCGTGGCCCACAGAACGGCGAGCAGAGCAGTTCACGGGACGGTTGGCGCGGCCTGCGGGACAGCGAGCGGAGCGGAGCGGAGCAGTTCGTGGGACGTGGAGTGGAGCGGCTCGTGGTGAAGGCGGCAGCAGAACTCCACGGAGAGGGGGGGCAGTCGGCCTCGGACCACGTAAGGTGCCCCTTAACACCCTGCGTACCCTTGCTCCCCCCCTTCCACCCAGGTTGTGGGGGGGCAAAACTCTGCAGCTCTGGGGCTGCACTGACCAAGGACAGAGACTCTTGGGTTGTTGGACTCGAGACTTTAGAGGTGTTGGACTTTTGGGACTTTGGGGTGATCTTTTGGGTTGTGGGACTTCAGACCTTGAGGGGGAAAGGACACTGCCAACCTTACTTGGGGGTGGGTCTTTTGCTCATGGTTTGTATTGTGAATCATGTTTGTGGTGTTTCCCTGATATAATGCCGCATTGTTTCCCTCCTTTATTAAAAGGATTTTGCTACACTCGGACTCTGTGCTTGCGAGAGGGGAAGTATTGCCTCTTAGAGGCGCCCGGGGGGTGGTATGAAATTGTCCCAGGTCACTGGGTGGGGGCTCGAGCCGGTTTTGCATTGTGTTATTGAAACGGAACCCCTAGATACTGAACCCGGCCCTTGTTGCTGCCACCTCAGATGGGCAGAAGGGTTACATTTATGGGGGCTCGTCCGGGATCCCTGGGTCAGTACCCCTCGCAAGCACCTGTTGAGTGTTCCACTGCATTGGGAAACAATTGTGTTTATATTTTGAGGAAATTACTGTTTGTATAATGGCTAATATGTCAGGTTTGTTGGGCCCCGGCCCTGCAGCCTCAAGTTCAGGGGCCGCAGCCTCAGCCAATGATTGGGCAAAAGCACTGGGGCAAATATTGGAAAAGGTTGTGCTGTCCCATGCTACGGCAAACTCTTGTCGTAAGTTAAGGTTATTTGCTGGGGAAGAGGAGTTTGAACCCTGGTTGGAGCATACCACTGAAATGCTGCAGGAGTGGGCCGTACCCGATGCAGAAAAGCGAAGATGTCTAATAGAGAGCCTTAGTGGCCCAGCATTAGATGTGATTCGCACCCTGAAGCTCATTGACCCTGGGGTCAGTGTGAAGGACTGCCTAGAGGCCCTTGATCATACCTTTGGGAGCATAGAGGGTCCTGAAGACAGTTACTGTAAGTTCCTTAATTCCCGACAGCAAAGGGGCGAGAAGATTTCAGCCTATATACAGAGGCTGGAGAGACTGCTTCAGAGAGCTGTCATGAGGGGAGCAGTGACTGCTGAGCAGATGGATCAGACCAGACTGGCTCAGATTGTAAGAGGAACTCAGTATCAGAACCCGATTCTACTTCATCTCCGGCTAAGAGAACGACAAGAACATCCCCCAAGTTACTCCCAGCTGATAAAGGAGGTCAGAGAAGAGGAAGAAAGGCAGGCGGCCAGCGAGTTTTGGGAAGCCCAAACATTGGAGCCAGCCAGCACAACACCACTGCAAACGGCCAGTGTACTGATGGTGAGCACCACAGAGGAACTTGCCCAGCAAATACAGGTCCTGACAGAACGGATAGCGGAGCTGCAAAGCACCATTGACCGAGCTAAGATTTCCAGGAATAAGGAGCTTCAGACTGTGGCGATGGAGAAGTCAGCATTTAGAGCCACTGTCCCACCCAGGCGAAGGTGGAAAGGAGAATTCTTCTGCCACCGATGTGGTCAGGATGGGCACAGCGCTGCCAAGTGCCATAATGAAGAAAACCCCTCCTTAGTGTATGGAAAGCTGAGGATCAGTTGGGAGAGATCTGGTAACTGTCAGAGGGTCTGGGGACAGGGACCACCCAGGCCTGCAGGATTTGAAGATTCCCCCAGAAAAGGTTGTCCAGCTGGGATCCCCGCAGGACTGATAGGGCCTCGAGCAGAGGTCACGGTAAGAATTGAAGGAGCGGAGTGTAAAGCCGTGCTTGACACTGGATCTCAAGTGACTATTATATTCCAGTCATTCTACCAACAGATGCTTAGGCACCTGCCTATACAGCCACTGACTGGCCTTGGTCTGTGTGGCCTCAGCATGGATGAATACCCCTACCAAGGGTATGTCATAGTGCACCTGGAATTCCCAGAGGAGGTTGCTGGGGTAAGAGAAGAAGTAGACACAGCTGCCTTAATATGCCCGGACCCTAAAGGGACCTCTGATGTGTCTGTGCTGATAGGGACCAACTCCAGTCTCTTCAAGGTGCTCGCGGATTACTGCAGACGACGGGCTGGGGACCAGTACCTGAATACCCTGATGATCCATACGCTTTGTGCCGAAGCCTATAGGAAGATTGAGAGCGCTAAAAAGGAGACATCTGAGCTACCGATTGGGGCACTGAAGTACATGGGCACAACCCCCTTAGTAGTGCCTGCAAGGACGGAGCAAGAAGTGCTTGTCATGAGTACCAGGCTGAAAGGCAGTAAAGGGGCATTAGCCATGGTAGAGCAGCCGGTTGAAGGAGAGCTCCCGGAAGGAGTGCTGGTCCCCAGTGGAGTCATAACCCTACCTGCTGAAGCCCAGGAAAAGGTGACTATACTGATTGCTAATGAAACAAGTCGAGATGTTGTTGTGAAGCAAGGACAAAAGATAGCAGACCTCTTTGAGCCGGAATCAATTGTAAAACCCCAGTGTGAGACTCAAGTTCCGACAATAGACCCAGCAAAGTTTGACTTTGGAGATTCACCATTGTCCGAGGAGTGGAAAGATCGCCTGAGGAAGAAACTTTGTGAAAGATCCAAGGTGTTCTCATTGCATGAGTGGGATGTGGGATGTGCAACAGGAGTAGAGCACAACATCAGACTACATGACTCTCGACCTTTCAGGGAGAGATCTAGGAGGATTGCTCTCTCTGAGATGGAAGATGTGCGACAACATCTTCAGGAGCTGGCTGCGAATGGCATCATTACAGAGTCCCGCAGCCCATACGCCTCACCCATTGTGGTGGTCCGCAAAAAGAATGGGAAAATCCGGATGTGTATTGACTACCGCACCCTAAACCGCCGTACTGTGGTTGACCAGTACACAATGCCCCGAGTCCAAGATGCCTTAGACTGTTTGCTGGGAAGCCAGTGGTTCTCTGTGTTGGATCTTCGGAGTGGATACTACCAGATCCCTCTGGGAGAAGAAGATAAGGAGAAGACAGCCTTCATCTGCCCATTAGGGTTTTATCAGTTCGAACGCATGCCCCAAGGGATTTCTGGAGCACCTGCCACATTTCAACGTCTTATGGAGAAAGTTGTGGGAGACATGAATTTACTGCAAGTGTTAGTTTATTTGGATGACCTGATTGTGTTTGGAAGAACCTTGGAGGAGCATGAAGAAAGACTTCTTAAAGTGCTTGATAGGTTGGAGGATTATGGTTTGAAGCTTTCAATTGACAAATGCCAGATCTGCAGGACCTCAGTAAAGTATGTGGGTCACATCGTGTCCCAAGAGGGTGTGAGTACTGATCCCGATAAAATAGAAGCACTCACTACATGGCCATGTCCAAGAAACTACAGAGAACTCAAGACCTTTCTTGGGTTTAGTGGCTACTACCGCAGATTTGTGAAAAACTATGCTACTATTGTAAAACCTCTTAATGATCTTACCAGGGGATACCAGTCCAGCAAGAACAAATCTAAGACCAAGATTAAGGGGAGGTCCCCACAGCCTCCTGTGCAGAGACACTATGGCCCCTTCGAACCATTTGGGCCACGGTGGGATGAGAGATGTGAAAGGGCTTTTCGAGAAATCATTACTTGCCTAACTCATGCTCCAGTCCTAGTCTTTGCTGACCCAAGCAAGCCATTTATCCTGCATACTGATGCCAGTTTGGAGGGTCTGGGAGCAGTACTGTACCAGGAAGTGGAAGGCAAATGTAAACCTGTAGCTTTTGCCAGCCGAGGACTGTCTGATAGTGAAACTCGCTATCCCACCCACAAGCTGGAGTTCTTGGCCTTGAAATGGGCCATCACTGAGAAATTTCGAGACTACCTGTATGGTGCTCAGTTCCAGGTGTGGACAGACAACAACCCACTGACTTATGTGTTAACAAGTGCTAAGTTGGATGCTACAGGACAGAGATGGGTGGCCGCCTTGGCTAGCTATGAGTTCAGCATTCAATACCGATCAGGGAGAAGCAATGTAGATGCAGATGCATTGTCCAGGCGTCCGCAGGCACCCGAAGTTGCTGTGATACCCACAGATGGAGTGAGAGCTATTTGCAGTGTGAGTCGCCGAGAGAGAGAGGCCCATGAGAGCCTTCATGGATGTGCTGCAGAAGCTTTGGGCCTGCCCCCGGAATGCGTGCCTTCTGCTTCAGTGAACTATATTGCATTGGACCAATCTCCCTTGCCCATGCTCAATGCGGCTGACTGGCAGGAAGCCCAGCTGCAAGATATTGACATTCGTGATACACTACTTGCCAAAAGGGAGGGGCAAAACCCAGCTGCGGTTGTCCCACCTAACCCGGAGGGTAAACTACTATTGAGAGAATGGACCAAACTAAAACTGATTCAGGGAGTGCTACACCGAGTGACTACAGACCCTTTACAAAAGCAACGGACTCAACTAGTGCTGCCGAAAGAGTACAGAGCCCTGGCCATGAGGGCCCTGCATGATGACTTTGGACATTTAGGGATGGAGAGGACCCTGGAACTTCTTCGTAGTAGGTTCTATTGGCCCCGGATGGCTGAAGATGTTCGTAGGAAATGTGAGACTTGTGCTCGATGTGTTCAAAGGAAAACTCTGCCCACGAGGGCTGCATATCTCAAGAACATCACCAGCAACAAACCTCTGGAGCTGGTATGCATTGATTTCTTGTCTTTAGAAGTAGACAAAAAGAATGTTGGGAACATTCTAGTAGTGACTGACCATTATACGCGGTATGCGCAGGCATATCCCACACGTGATCAGAGGGCCACCACTGTCGCTCGAGTACTGTGGGAAAAATATTTCTCAGTTTATGGATTCCCAGCCCGGATACACTCGGATCAGGGGCGGGACTTTGAGAGTCACCTTCTGAAGGAGGTGCTGAGGATAGCAGGAATTAAAAAGTCTAGGACAACGCCTTATCACCCTCAAGGTGATCCTCAGCCAGAGAGGTTCAACCGAACCCTATTAGATATGTTGGGGACTTTGCGGCCAGAGCAGAAGGCAACCTGGAGCCAACATGTTGCATTTCTGGTGCACGCCTACAACGCCACAAAGAACGATGCTACGGGAGTCACCCCATATCTCTTAATGTTTGGGCGAGAACCGAGATTACCCATAGACCTGTGCTTTGGTGTATCAGAGGATGGAGATAGCTATGAAACTCATCAGCAATATGTATCCCGACTAAGAGAACAGCTGCGGGATGCTTATCACTTAGCTACATCTGCGGCTCAGAAGAACGCAGACCGCAACAAACATCGATATGATGCTAGGGTACGTCTGCAAGAGCTCCAGGCGGGGGACAGAGTCCTGCTGCGAAATTTGGGTATTGCTGGCAAACACAAGATAGCTGACAGATGGAAGGCAATACCTTACTTGGTGATGGAAAAGCTGGGAGACCTGCCGGTCTACAAGATCAAACCTGAAGAGGGTCCAGGGCAGACAAAGACAGTGCATAGAAACCTTTTGCTCCCTGTGGGGGAATTGGTAGGCACCCCTTATGAGATGGGCTACAACAGGGCAACCGGGCAGAACGAAGGTGCTGGACCAAAGCCGCCCTCCAACGGGGACAGCCGGCCCCCTGCAGCTAACCTACCCCTCTGCAGCACATCTGAGAGTGAGTCTGAGGAGGAAGGCACAACCATGGTGTATCCTGGGATGGAGACACGATTTCAGTCTCGATCAGCTGAATCAAAAGAGAGCTCCTCCTCTTCCACTCTAAACCCCATTGCAGAAGTATTTAGGCCCATTCCTGACACCCCTGAGCAGTTGGTGGGACCCCCGTGTGATGACACACACAGGTTATTGGACAGTGGAGACATACAGGTGGAGGATGCCTTGGGAACCTTGGACCCTTCCCTGTTAGAACTAGAAATGCAGGGGCCTATGCCAGTAGCCGAGGGGCCCTCAAAGGAAACCTCTCCATCCGTCGCTCAAGAGGATGTCCCCTCTACCACGGCAACAGAGATTCTCCATAGGCGAGACAGGGTAATAAGACCAGTAAAACGATTAACTTATGACGCACCTGGGGTGACTAGTGAGGAGTCAATACATTTAGCACACAGGCTTGTGGAAGCTAAAGTGGGCTATCTGAGGCCCTTTGGAGGGGACCAGTGAGTTGGTATAATAGGGAGTGTGATTTGTCGGGACGACAAATTCTCGGCTGGGGGGAAGATGTAAGCAGAGTCAGGATGAGCTCTACCCTGACATCTGGTGGTGAATTATGGGGAGTGTGGAAAAGAACTTCAGGGGCTGATCTCATTTGCATAGGCACACCCACTCCGCCTAGCATGAGCCTACAGCAGCCCAAAATGGTAAATTTGGCTGTTGTAGGATCCCCAGTTTCTCTGTTATTGGGGCAGGAAGAATAAAGTGTTGTTACCCTGGTTATGTGAATCAAGGCCAGTGAACTGTTGTATGACAGAGGGACTCACCATCAACTAAGTAGCACTTGCTAGACAAGGGACATGGGTTCCAAAACCCAGTGAATTGAGAGAGGTTGGGGACAGGTATTTGTACCTGATGGGATGGGCCTCTTTTGAGGGCCTGAAACACCAATTGCACCTCTTTCTCTCTCTCTCTCCACTGTTGAATGTCAGAGCTAACTTTGATTCCATTAGGAGCCTAGTTATGGACTGCTGAGCTGAATTTGCTTTGGGCCAATGGTGCACCAGCACTAGGGCTCCCCTACTAAGAGCTGAAATCACTAAGAGCTGAGATCACTAAAGGTACTAAGAGTTGAGATCACTAAAGGTACTAAGAGCTGAGATCACTGAGTGCTGAACTAGGGGGGGAGCCTGAAGCTATATTGCTAAGCGGCTGGTGGAGTGGCGCAGTTTGCGGAGCAGCTAACAGAACAGTTTGTGGGGCAGTTGGTGTGGCCCACGGACCGGCGAGCGGTGCAGTTTGTGAAGCGGCTGGCAGAACGGAGCAGTTTGTGGGACGGTTGGCGTGGCCCACAGAACGGCGAGCAGAGCAGTTCACGGGACGGTTGGCGCGGCCTGCGGGACAGCGAGCGGAGCGGAGCGGAGCAGTTCGTGGGACGTGGAGTGGAGCGGCTCGTGGTGAAGGCGGCAGCAGAACTCCACGGAGAGGGGGGGCAGTCGGCCTCGGACCACGTAAGGTGCCCCTTAACACCCTGCGTACCCTTGCTCCCCCCCTTCCACCCAGGTTGTGGGGGGGCAAAACTCTGCAGCTCTGGGGCTGCACTGACCAAGGACAGAGACTCTTGGGTTGTTGGACTCGAGACTTTAGAGGTGTTGGACTTTTGGGACTTTGGGGTGATCTTTTGGGTTGTGGGACTTCAGACCTTGAGGGGGAAAGGACACTGCCAACCTTACTTGGGGGTGGGTCTTTTGCTCATGGTTTGTATTGTGAATCATGTTTGTGGTGTTTCCCTGATATAATGCCGCATTGTTTCCCTCCTTTATTAAAAGGATTTTGCTACACTCGGACTCTGTGCTTGCGAGAGGGGAAGTATTGCCTCTTAGAGGCGCCCGGGGGGTGGTATGAAATTGTCCCAGTCACTGGGTGGGGGCTCGAGCCGGTTTTGCATTGTGTTATTGAAACGGAACCCCTAGATACTGAACCCGGCCCTTGTTGCTGCCACCTCAGATGGGCAGAAGGGTTACACTTAGTTCCACTCTGAATTTTTTCTAGCCTTCTCTTTCAGTCATTTGGTCTTGTTCTACATTTTTTCTGCTAGACTGAAATATTTGTTCCCCATGTAGGTACTTATTGACTGTGAGCAAGTTACCTTTTAAACTTCTCTTTGTGAAGATAATTATATTGAGCTCCTTCAGTCTATCACAATCAGTAATGTTTTCCAAAGCTTTAATAATTTCCGTGGTTCATCTCTGAACCCTCACCAATTTATCAGCATCCTTCTCCAACTGTGGACACCGGAACTGGTTACAGGATTCCAGCAGCGGTTGCACCAGCACCAAATGGAAAGGAAAAACACCCCACGTCTCCTTCTCAATATTCCTGTTTTCGCACCCAAGGATTGCATTAGACTTTTTTGGCCACATCACTGAACTGGGAGCTCATGTTCGGCTGATTATTTACTGGGACCTCTGAGTCTTTTTCAGAGTGAAGTTTGCTTAAGACATCCAATAACAATATCTCATGCAATGCAACATAGTCCCTTCTCCACACTCATGGTTGACCTGTAGCAGTGTTTTTCAGGCTTTTAATGTTGGTGAATCATGAATCAAAGTAAAAATGTTCACAGTCCCATTACATTTACTATAAAGAGTAAAACTGCTATCAATGTTAACAGTAATAACCCTACTGAATACAAGTACTACATTCGATCTCAGAAATTTTGAAGGTTTTTACCATCCCAAGTTTATTCTGGAAATTTGATTTGCTTTATGTCAGGATTGTAATAAAAAATTCAGTGCCTCCCCTCCCCTCCCCAATTGCTCTAATGCCAAGACTCCCAGAGACAACACCCATCTGTTTAGAAACACAGATCTAATCTGCTCTCAGCCATCACATAAATCATAGGCGTTTATCTAGGAATTTCTCCATTAAGCCCACAACTTGTGGATGAAGTAGGGGATATCTTTTAGAAAGACCTCCCAACTCAATATAAAGACTACAAGTAACAGAATATCCACTACATCCCTAGGTAAATTGTCCCAATAGTTAATGACTCACCCTTAAAAATGTGCTCCTTACTTCTTGTTTGAATTTGTTTTTCTTCAGCTTCAAACCATTGGATACTTTTTTCTGCTAGGCTAAAGAGTCCTCAACTGTCAGAAATCTCTTCCCCATGTAGGCACTTCTAAATCATGATCAAGTCATCTCTGAACCTTTTCTTCAATAATCTAAATAGATTGAACTTCACTACTGTATTCTATAGCTCCACCTTGCTAAATCCTTCCCTTATTCCCCTTTTCTACAGCAGTGACAAGGCAAAAGCAGTAGCTAAAGCTAAAGCACTGAAACACACCTTCTAGTGATAGACTCAAGGAGCTCATTCTCTCCAGTTTAAAAAGGAGAAGTTGAAGGGGTGACTAGGTTACAGCCAAAGGTACAGGAGGAGCAAATGGGCTCTTCCCTCTAGCAGAGACAGTTATTACAAGATCCATTGGCCAGAAGTTGAAGCTAGAAGAATTTGGGACTGGAAATAAAAGTAATTTTTTTTAAAAGTGAGGATAATTAACAATTGGAATTACTTACCGAGGGCTGTGGTAGAGTCTTCATCACTGACCATTTTTAAATAAAGATTGGATTTTTTTTTTCTAAAAGATCTGCTCTAGGAATTTTTTTCTGGGAAGTTCCAGGGCCAGTGTTAGAGAGGAGGCCAGCCCAGACGATCACAATGGTCCCTTCTGGCAATCTGATCTATGAATTTATGAGCCATGGAACATCAAAGCATAGCTATAGACACCATAATTTTATATCTTCATCTTTTCAGACTGGCCAAGCATTGGATGCTGTCGTTTAGAAATGAAACAGAAACCACATCTCTTTCTCTGAAGTTCTCTCTCCGTTGCTTTCTCAGCATCTTTCCTGCTGAGTCCATCTGGTGAAAAAAACTTTGCCTTCACACACTCTGTAAATAAGGTTTTGAAAATGCTATGATTTCCTTTGAGACCTGGCAACACCAATGGGAAATTACAAGAGGCAAGAAATCTTCTAGGACAATCTGAGATGAATGATCAAATTGAACACAGAAATGGTCATCTTTAAGGCTAAGATTTTTAAAAAGCCTAAGGGAGTTAGATGCAGTGCTCCCATGATCCTTACATTGCATTCAGGTGCTCAAATGCCTTAGGAAACATTGAAACCCTATCATAAACTGTTAGGGCAGAACTCAGTGATTAATTCAGCTTTTTTGAATTTCTCAAATTTTGATTTTTTTTCATGATTTTTCCATCAAAGTTTGGAATCATGCTGTGAAAGGTAACAAACAAATGTTACTCTTAAATAGTCACAAAATTCTTTACCTCTTTTGCAAACACTTCTATTGATTTATGTTCTAAAATAGACAGATTGTAAGTGGAATGGCAAATCAGTGTGTATTTGTGAGTGTAGCTCTGTGTTTAACAACTTCATATGTGGCTGGCAATTGAAAAAATAAATGTTGATTTAGGTTGAACCAAAAATTAATTTAAATAAATTGGTGAATTAAAAATTGAAAAAAAAAAAAAATTTTGGGTCAAATGACAAAACTGAAATATATGGTTTCAGTCTTGGGCATATTCAAATATTTTCTATGGGTTTCTTTAAAGTAAAGGAAATTTTGAGACAAAAATGTTGCTTGCACTGAAAAACTGAAACACAACTCTTGGAAAATGTTGCAATAAAATATTTTGATTTTTTTTTAAATGTGGTTGACACAGTTCAGTGAAACTAACCCGAATTTGCAAAATCTTTCAGTGTTGCTGAATCAGAATTTTAGACCAAAGAGTGTTTCAGCCAAAAAAGTTCACCCACCTCAATTTATGAGCATTTGTATGTATTACACCATGCTTGTGTGTAAATTTCTTGATATTGAGATGGGCCAAAACGAAATTCCTTTTACCAAATCAAATGGGCAATTTAGAATATTCTTCTAATAGGAAACTGCTAACAATATAATCTTAGAGGTCAAGATCAAGGAAGAAAAGAGACTAGACTTCCATCCAGAGACAGGCAACACCAGTCAAGACAACTGATTTTATTGTCATAATAATTATTTGAGTTTCATGTGGGGTTGGAGTTTCACTGTGAGGCATGCTTACCTGAACATTCATTACACACACAGCATTATAATCTAGGAAGATTCTATAGCTTTTCTCTGAGAATAGAAATCTCAGGTATGTCTATTACGCCGCATCTACACTATTGCTAAGACTTTCCAAGCCACTATAGAGATCTGGATGCCTCATTCTGCAATGTCCCACTTGGAGAAGGGCAGCCATGGAAACCATCTTTAAAAAGGGGAAGAAACGGGAGCAAGGAATTGTACACCAGGCAGCCTAACTTCAGTACCTGGAAAGCTACTGGAAATAAATTATTAAACCACTGATGTGTAAGCACCTAGAGAATAACACAGTTATAAGGCATGGCCAGAATGGATTTGTCAAGAACAAATCAGGCCAAACCAACCTAATTTCCATCCTTGAGTAGGTTACTGGCCTAATGAATGGGGGACATTATTATATTAGATTTTAATAATGCTTTTGTCATAGTCCCACATTACATTCTCAGAAGAAAACTACAGAAATATGATTTAGATGAAATTACTATCAGGTGGGTGACCATACGAAAAGAGTAGTTATCAATCACAGACTCATAGGGTGATAATGGACCGCAAGGGTCATCTAGTCTAACCCCCTGCCAAGATGCAGGATTTGTTGTGTTTAAACCATCTAATGATTCACTGTGAAATGGGGAGGCCCTATCTAGGTGTCAGTCCTCTGTCTGGTACTAGTCATTATTTTAATTAATAACTTTGATCACAGAGTGTTTATCAAATTTGCAGATGACGCCAAGCTGTGAGGGGTTCCGAGCACTTTGGAGGACAGGATGAGAATTCAAAATGACTTTGGCAGAGGATTGGTCTGAGATCAACAAGATGAAATTCAAGAAAGACAATTACAAGGTTCTACACTTAGGAAAGAAAAACTGAATGCACACCTACAAAATGGGAAATATAAAATGCTAGGTGGTAGTACTGCTGTTAATCGTCTGGGGATTATAGCAGTTCACAAATTCAGTATGAATCAACAATGCA
The DNA here is from genome assembly GCA_003942145.1 of Platysternon megacephalum. Taxonomy (NCBI): domain Eukaryota; kingdom Metazoa; phylum Chordata; order Testudines; family Platysternidae; genus Platysternon; species Platysternon megacephalum. Next base: position 244,874 of record QXTE01000368.1, on the reverse strand, counting down.
AGGCAGCTGAGAAAAACGTTAATATCATTCTAAGGTGTAACAATAGGAGTCTTGCAGGTCAAACCGAGCAGCTAATTGCCCTCACTCTACTCAGCACTGGTGAGGCCACAGCGGAAGTATTGCACGTGTGATACCCAAGTCCTGTTGAAAGTGGTGTGACCTGAAGGAAGCTCACCCTGCTACTGTCTGTGATGTGTTTGCTCTGTGGATAACTGCACATTGATCTCAATTGTCTGACAGTTTAGCACTCTGAAGAAAGATTTTATTATTATTATTATTATTTCCATGAAAAATAAAATGCACTGACCATTTATTCATAAAACATACAGATGGAGAAAGGATCATTACACATAATTGGGCTAAACATTAGCAGATTGACTCATGCCCATTCATTATCTTTTGGTTGCTTTGCTTCTGTCTACCAGAAACACATTATAGATTGGGGAACAACTTTGTTGTACTCCAACTAAAGGTTTCTCCCAGGGCGAGTTTCACAGTCTTGTTTCTGAGGCTGTAGATAAAGGGGTTGAGGAAAGGGTACAGTACAGTGTTCAGCAGAGCCACCCCTTTGTTGACATCCGAGGAGGAATTTCCTGAAGGCCTGACATACAAAACAATGCAGCTTCCATAGGCAATTGCCAAAGCTGTGAGATGGGAACCACAGGTTGAAAATGCTTTCTGTCTGCCTGTGGCCGTTGGGATTCGCAGAATAGAGAAGAAGATGCTTCCATAAGACAACATGGTTAAACATAATGAACTCAGGACTATGTTTGAGATCAGAATGGAATCCACCCTTCTAACCCCACTGGTGTCAGTGCAGGAGAGTTGGAAGAGGGGAGAATTGTCACAGAAAAAATGGTTGATCACATTCGGCCCACAGAATCTCAGCTTCGAAATCAGGAGCATCCGTAAACTTATAACTGTGAAACTTCCCACCCATGAACAAAGGACTAGTTGCACGCAGAGTCTCTGCTTCATGATGGTGGTGTATTGCAAAGGGCGGCAGATGGCAACATAGCGATCAAAGGACATGACCACTAGGAGGCAGAACTCTGTACCACCCAAGGCGAAATAGAAGTACGACTGGGCCATGCAGCCATAGAATGAAATGGTTTGGTTGACTGAGACGAAGTTCAGCATCATCTTAGGGCTTGTGACCGAGGTGAACCACATTTCCAAGAAGGACAAATTGGCGATGAAAAAGTACATGGGAGATTGGAGTCGGCGATCCACCCACACTATGAAAATGATGACCACGTTACCCGTTATTGTGATCAGGTAGGTGAGGAGAAGAACCAGGAAGAGGAAAGTCTTTAGTTTCTCACCAAGGCTGGAAAATCCCAGTAGGATGAACTCAGACACAGCCGTTTCATTTCTTTCCTCCATGTCCAACATCAGCCTTGGCTGTAGAAAGAGTAACAGTGAAAATAAAAGGCATTTTCACATAATTATTGATATTAAAGCCAGATGGAACCTTGTTATCTTCTAATCTATGTCCATATCGTATGACATAGTATTTTACCTAGTATCTCCTCCGTTAATCTCCTAACTTGTTGCCATGACCTGTTCCTCCCTGGGAACACCCTTATTCAACACCAGCATCCCAAGTTTGATACTACAGCCCTTTTACACCTCTAAACTTCCTCTACTGATGCTTTCAGGTAAATAAAAGGTGCAGGTTTTTTTCATAATTCTATTTCAACGGTCCTGCAGGTTGTTTTAAAACCCACCAACAGACTGTGCCCGAGTTCTGTGTTTGAAAAACCAGTAATCTTGTATTTAACCTGACCAAACATAAATATAGACAAAGAATTCGGTCCCCTTCTAGTTTCACGCTGCTAGTGAAGTCCGATTTTATCAGAGTCTGGCAGCGATTCCCTTCCTGATCCGAGTCCAGGTCCCTGAATGACCTCTTTGATCCAGCTCCCCCTGTCCTCTGGAAACAACCGATGACCCTTTAAATAAATGAAAAAAAGAATAAGCCATCCAGGAGTCCAAGCCTCTGTGAGTCTGAGCATTCAGCAGCATAGATTCTTTTTGGACTTTTTTTTTTTTTTTACAACGTACTCCATCATAGATTCCAGGGCCCAAAGGAACCTCTCTGATCATCTAGTCTGACAACTTATATAACCCCAGCTGTTGAACATCCCAAAATAATGCATTTTGAATTAGAGCCTATCTGTTAGAAAAACACCTAATCTTCATGTAAAAACTACCAGTGCTGGAGAATTGTAAATTGTTCAGATGGTTAATTCCCCCTCACTATTCAAAAATGTGCACCTTTTTTGCAGTCTGAATTTTTCTAGCTTTGACTTCCAGTCATTTGACCTTGTTATACTTTTCTGCTATGCTGAAATATTTGTTCTTCATGTAGGGACTTACAGACTGTGATCAAGTTATTTCTTTGTTAAGCTGAGTATATTGTACTCCTTGAATATAACACTCTAAGGAATGTTTTCCAAATCTTTAATCATTCTTGTGACTCATCTCTGAACCTCCCCAATTTATTAACATCCTTCTTCAACTGTGCACTCCAAAACTAGACACAAGTATTCCAGCAGCGGTTGTGCCAGAGCCAAATACAAAGGAAAAACAACCTCTCTTCTCCTTCTCAGGACTCCCCTGTGTTTATACGCAAAGATTGCATTCACCTGTTTGGCCACGGGACCGAACTTGGAGCTCATGTTCAACTGATTATTCACCATGACCTCTCAGTCTTCTCAGTCAATTTTCCTTAAGATTTATTCTATAATACATCTCACACAATGCAATTCCAAGTTAACATAGTCCAATCTCCACACTTATGCTTGACCTGAAGCAATATTTTTCAACCTTTCAAAGTGGGTGAACCCTTAATCAAATAAAAAATATTCACAACCCCATTATATTTACTATAAAGAGTAAAATATTTACCAATGATAACAATGATAAGCCTATTTAATACAACTGTTACATTTGAGCACAGAAACTTTAAAGCTTTTGATGGCCCCAAATATATTCTGGAAATTGTATTTTCTTTAGGTCAGAATTATAATAAAAAGGACAATCCCTCACGAATCACCCAATTGCTTTTCATGTCACCACCCTCAGAGCAAACAACCAATTAGTTGCCAAAAAAGATCTAATTTGCTCTCAGCATCACAAACCATTAAATTGTATCTAGTAATTTCTCAATTAAGCCTACAACTTGTGGCTGAAGTAGAGAATATCTTTTAGAAAGATATTCAAACTCAATTTAAAGTCTTCATGTGAAGGAATATCCACCACATCTCTAGGTAAATTGTCCCAATAGTTAATAATTCTCACCCTTAAAAATGTGCACCATTCTTCTTGTTTGAATTTGTCTATCCTCAGCTTCAAATCACTGGATACCTTTTTCTGATAGGTTAAAGAGACTTCTATTATCAGAAATGTTTTCCCTGTGTAGGCACTTGTATGCTATGATAAAGTCATGTATGTAACTTTTCTTAAGTAATCTAAATAGATTGAGCTTCACTACTATCTTCTATTGCTCCAGCGCTACGTCTACCTTCCGGAATGTTTCCTTTGTGCCCCTTTTCTACAGCAGCGACATAACGACTGTGGTAGCTAAAGACCCATTTGAACAAGCTCTATGGACCGAAGAAGCTCAATTTATTTAGCTTAAACCAAGAGACGTTTAAGGGGTGACTTGGTTAGAGTCTAACATACAAATTTGGGGCGCAAGTGGGCTCTTCCATGTAGCAGAGAAATACATAATGTGATCCATTGGATGGAAGTTGGAACAAGACAAATTCACTCTGGAAATAAGATGTGCATGTTTAAGAGGGTGGATAATTAACAATTGGAACAACTTATCGAGAGTTATGGTGGAGTCTCTGGGAATTTTTAGTGGGAATTTCTATGGCCTGTGTTAAAAAGGAGACCAGCCCGGATGATGAAAATGCTCCCTTCTAGCCGTCTAATCTATGAATGTATGACCCATGGAACAGCATAGGCATAGCCATACCATGCTTTCATATCTTTACCTTTCCAGACTGGCCGAGCAATGGATGCTGCGTTTAGAAAAGAAACAGAAAACACCTTTCTCTCTTTCTCTGAAAATCTCTGTCTCTGTTGCTCTCTCAGAATCTCTCCTTCTCTGCGCATCTGGAGAAAATCTTTGCCTTCACCCACTTTATAAATAAGTTTTGAAAGTGTGATGATTTCATCTGAGGACTGGCAACACCAATAGAAAATTACCAGAAGCAAGAAATCTCCTAGGACAACCTGAGATGGATGATCAAATTGAACACAAAAATGGTCAGCTTTATGGCTAAGATTTTTAAGATGACTAAGGCAGTTAGATGCAGAGCTCACATAATCTTTCCATGGGATGTAGGTGCTCAAATCCCTTATGAATCATTGATAATCCCACCATAAATTGTCAAGGGAGAACTGGGTGATTAGTTCAACTTTTTTGAATTTTCCAACTTTTCATTTTTTCATGATTATTTCCATCAGAGATTGGAATCATGCTGTGAAAGGAAACTGAAATATATTACTCTTAAACATGCATGAAGTTCTTTACCCCTTTTGAAAACTCTTCTATTGATCATGTTCTAAAATAAACAGATTGTAGGTGGAATGGCAAAGTAGTGTTTTTTTGGGAGTGTAATTCTGTGAATAATGTTTTTTGCAGATAGATGGTAACTGTAAAAAAAATAAAAATAATTTTTGGCTCAACCAGAAACTAATGGGAAAAAAAAGTTTGGTGAATGCAAATGATAAAAAAATCCACACATTTCTTTTGGGTCAAATGACAAAATTGAAATGCATAGCTTTTAATATTGAGCCTGTAAAATGTTTTCTATTTTCGTAAACCAAAGCAATGGAATTTTGAAACAAAAAGGTGGCTTTGCACTGAAAAACAGAAACATTTCATGTGGAAAATGCTGCAATGAAATATTTTGATTTTTTTTTTTAAACACATGGCTAATACCCTTCAGTGAAACCAACATGAATTTGCAAAACCTGTACGTGTTGCTAAATGTGCATTTGAACCCCAAAATAGTTTCAGCCACAAAAGGTCACCCACTTCTACTTCTGAGCATCTGCATGTGTGTTGTGCCATTTTTCAATGTGAATCACTTGATATTGAGATGGGACAGAATAACATTCCCTTTAGCAAATCATATGGAAAGTTGGAATATTGTTCTAATAGCAGACTGCTAACAGTATTATTTTAGAGGCCAAGAACAGAGAACAGATTTTTATCCAAAGATACACAAAACGACTCAGGAAGTTTGGTGCCGTCTCCCAGAGAGCTGGAGAAGGGCGACTATAATCAGTGCTGGGTTTACAATGGCGCCAGTGGCACCATGGAGCTGGGCCCATGCTCAGAAGGGGCCCCGGCCTGCTCCGCTTGCCCTGCGCCCCAAGACCCTGCTGGCTCCCCCCACCCACCACTTGCTCCTCTCAGCCTGCTGGCCAAGGGCTCCTCTCCGCCCCCTGGCCCCACCCCCCTGCTCCTCTCCGCCCACTGGCCCCACCCCCTGCTCCTCTCCGCCCAGTGGCCCCACCCCCTGCTTCTCTCCGTCCCCCGGCCCCACCCCCCTGCTTCTCTCCGTCCCCCGGCCCCACCCCCCTGCTTCTCTCTGCCCCCTGGCCAGACCCCCTGCTCCTCTCCGCCCACTGGCCCCACCCCCTGCTTCTCTCCGTCCCCCGGCCCCACCCCCCTGCTTCTCTCTGCCCCCTGGCCGGACCCCCGCTCCCCCCCCCCCCCCCGCCCCCCCCCCCTGCCCCTCTCCGCCCACTGGCCCCACCCCCTGCTCCTCTCCGTCCCCCGGCCCCACCCCCCTGCTTCTCTCCGCCCCCTGGCCAGACCCCCTGCTCCTCTCCGCCCCCTTGCCCCACCCCCTGCTCCTCTCCGCCCCCTTGCCCCACCCCCCGCTTCTCTCCGCCCCCTTGCCCCACCCCCTGCTCCTCTCCGCCCCCTTGCCCCACCCCCTGCTTCTCTCCGCCCCCTTGCCCCACCCCCCTGCTTCTCTCTGCCCCCTGGCCGGACCCCAGTGCACCTCTGGCTCTGGGCAGTTTCTGCTTCCCACCACCTGTGGGGCCCACCTGTCTCCCCGGAGCTGAGCTGCCTGGGACTGGTGCAGAAACCTAGCCAGTCTCAGGTCTCAGCCGGTGGGCGGGGGGGACAGTGTGGGGGGCTTGGCTGGGCCTCTCCAGGCAAGAGTGTCTTGAGGGAGCCCGGCCAGCGCAGGCCCAGGCCTGACTGATCGCGCCACTCCCAAGGGACCGGAGCGATTCCCGGCCCTGGGACCAGCCCTGGCTGTGCTCAGCCCAGCAGACACAGTCGCCTCCCAGAGGCCCAGTGAGTGTGGCTGGGAGGCAGGGCATGGGGGAGTGGGTCTCTTAGGGGCCTGGGGGGGGGTGTTGGGCTATGAGGGGCGGGGAAGATCTGTGTGTGTTGGGGCACTAGGGAGTGGGGGTTCTGTGGGGGGCACTGGGCAGGGGTGGTGTTGTGCAGGGTGCTGTGCATTTTTGGAGGGGTCTGGGGTTGGGGGGCGCTGGCCATAGTGGGTCTGGGGGGGCTCTGGCATAGAGAGCTGGGGCGTGTTGGGCGGGGGGGGGGGGTGGCGTGGCATGAGCCAGCCCCCTGAGGGGAAGGGGGACACTGGCAGCACAGGGCCAGGTGGGCCACTGTGTGTCTGGCAACTGCCAGTTTGTAAATAGTGCCCTCACATTGGGCGGAGCAGGGCTGCCTCTGCCATGCCATGCCCCATTGCCCCTGGCTGGCCCCTTGCTCTGCGGACTGACCTCCCCGTGCCATGCCCCATTGCCTCTATGGGAGCCCACAAATACGTTTGGCGCCGGGCCCACAAAAGGTTAATCCGGCCCTGACTATAATAAGTTACTTTTTTTAAAAAGGGAATGTAGTGAACCCAGAGAATTGTACACCAGTCAGCCTCACTTCAGTACCTGGCAAGATATTGGAACAACTTGTTAAACAATCAATGTGCCAACACCGAGATGACACTAGAGAAATAAGGAATAGCCAGCATGGATTTATCAAGAATAAATCTTGTCAAACAAACTTAATTTCCTTCTCTGACCGGTTTAGTGGCCCTGTAGATAGAGGAGAAGCAGTAGACAGGATCTATCTAGGTTGTAGTAAGGTTTTTGACACAGCCCCACATGCCATTCTCATAAGCAAACTAGGGAAATGGGGTCTAGGTAAAATTACCCCTAAGGTGGGTGCCCAACTGGTTGAATGACCATACCCAAAGAGTAGTGATCAGTGGTTCGCTGACAAACTCGGAGCGAGTATCTAGCGGAGTCTCCAGGGGGTCAGCCCTGGGTCTGGTACAGTTCATTATTTTCACAGATGACTTGCATAATGGAGTAGAAAGTATGTCTATAAAATTTGCAGATGACACCAAGCCGTGATGTGTTGCAAGTACTTTGGAGGACAGGGTTAGAATTCAAAACAACCTTGACAAATTAGAAAATTGGACTGAATTCAACAAGATGAAATTCAATAAAGAGAAATGCAAAATACTTCATTGAGGAAGGAAAAATCAAATGCAGAACTCCAAAATGGGGAGTGACTGGCTAGGGGGTAGAAGTGCTGAAAAGTATCTGGGGCTAATACTGAAGCACAAACTGGATATGAGTCAATAATGTGATGCAGTTGTTAGAAAGGATAATATCATTCTGGGGCGTAATAATGGGAGAGCCGTACATAAGAAATTGGGGGCAATTGTCCCACTCTACTTGCACTGGTGAGGCCTCAGCTGGAGTACCGTGGCCGGTTCTGACCCAACACATGTTAACAAAGGGTGGATATAATGCAGTAGAAAGTGCATCTATATAATTTGTAGATGGCACCAAGTTGGGAGGTGTTGCAAGTACTTTGGAGGACAGGATTAGAATTCAACATGACCTTGATACATGAGAGAATTGGTGCTTTCATTTCAGCACCTCCTTTTTTTGAGGATTAATTATTTGTGTTCCAGATTTAAGTGTAAGTGTGAAAATATTTTTTCCTCACAGTACTTATTACTACAGGTGAAACAGAAAAGCAATGTGAAAATTAGAGCATCTGAAATGCTTAGTCAATCTGGTACAATGAGAATGGAAGACGGGCGGGGGTGAGGGGCTGGTGGGAAATCTAAAACTACATTTCATGGATCCAAAATGTGTTCTCCGTCTGCATCAGAACGAAACCAAGACCTTTTGTCATTTATTATGAAACAATTTTGCTGTTCAGGATAGTGTTGTTGGTCAATTCTAGAAAGAAAAACAGCACTGATCCTAGAGGCCAATGTCTTGGATTAAGGCTTGGAACTGGGGAGACTCAGGTTCCAATCACTATTTGGCCTGATTTGAAGCTGGCAGTTGGACAGGTGTCTTTCACAGGATCTGCAGTTGAAGAATCTCTCTCTAACAATTCATTCTGTATCTGAGAAACCTCCATACTGTGACTAACATTCTACTGCTACTGATAGACACGATGAAAATCTGAAATCTCACCTCAGAGGTAGTAGGCTATTGCATGTTTATCTCTACAGACTAGGATATCGATCCATTGGATTGGTGAGCAAGACTTGGACTCAAAAATCCTAACTTCAGAGCCTAGGTCAGCCAGAGATTTTTTCTCAGACCTTAGGCAATTCAGTTCTTATTCCCTTTCCTTAGTTATTTAGATATAAAAAATTCAGACAGTGTTGTCCTACCCCACAAGGGTGTTGTGAAATTTTCAGAAGCTGCAGTGATAACTAAAGAAGTGGTGTACATATATCTAGTGCCAAGTGCTATTGGAAGTCGTGTAATTAAAGGAGGTTTACTCTGCTACTCTCAATGAAGTTTCAGTTCTGTGGATCATTGCACATTGATTTCCAGGGTCTGACAATTCAGCACTTTCAAGAAAGGCTTAATAATTATTACCATTTCCTTGAACACTAGCATTCAATGAACCTTTATTTATAAAAAAAACACCATGTGAATCATTACACATAACTTGGCTACACATTAGCAGATAGATTCATGCCTTTCTATTATCCCTCCATTGCTTTTCTTGTATCTATTCGGAAGCATGTCACAGATTGGGGAACAACTTTGCAGTACCCAACCTAAAGGTTTCTCTCAAGGCGAGTTTCACAGTCTTGTTTCTGAGGCTGTAGATAAAGGGGTTGAGGAAAGGGTACAGTACAGTGTTCAGCAGAGCCACCTCTTTGTTGAGGTTCAAGGAGGCACTTCCTGAAGGCCTGACATACAAAACAATGCAGCTTCCATACCCAATTGCCAAAGATGTGAGATGGGAGCCACAGGTACCAAAACCTTTCTGTCTGCCTGTGGCCATTGGGATTCGGAGAATAGAGAATAAGATGCTCACATATGACAACATCGTTAGGCATAATGAGCTCAGCACTATGGTTGAAATCAAAATGGAATCCACCCTTCTAACCCCACTGGTGTCAGTGCAGGAGAGTTGAAAAACAGTTTCATTGTCACAGAAGAAATGGTTGATCACATTTGGCCCACAGAATCTCAGCTTCGAAATCAGGAGCATCCGTAAACTCATAACCATAAAACTTTCCACCCATGAGCCAAGCACTAGTTGGATGCAGAGTCTCTGATTCATGATGGTGGTGTATTGCAAAGGGTGGCAGATGGCAGCATAGCGATCAAAGGACATGACCACTAGGAGAGCTGACTCTGTAGCACCTAAGGCAAAATAGAAGAAGGACGGAGCCATGCAGCCATTGAATGAAATGGTTCTGCTGACTGAGAGAAAGTTCAGCATCAGCTTAGGAATTGTGACCGAGGTGAACCAGATTTCGAGGAAGGACAAATTGGCGATGAAAAAGTACATGGGAGAGTGGAGTCGGTGATCCACCCACACTATGAAAATGATGACCACGTTCCCCATTATTGTGATCAGGTAGGTGAGGAGAAGAACCAGGAAGAGGAATATCTTCAGTTGCTCTCTAAGGCTGGAAAATCCCACTAGGATGTACACAGACACAGCCGTTTTGTTTCTTTCCTCCATGTCTAACATCAGCATTGTCTGTGGAAAGAGTTACAGTGAAAATAAGAGCATGGTATCCAGGAGTCCAAGTCTAGTTGTCTCTGAGCACCCAGCAGCACATGTTCTTTTACGTTTTTGTCTTGCCACATAATTCCACCAGGAATTAATGGATTCCTGGGCCAGAAGGGACCTTTGTGACACCTCATCTGACTGCCTGTATAACTCCTGCCATTCAACTTCCCCCCCAAAATGCCTTTTAACTAGAGCCTATCTTGTGGGAAAACATCCCATCTTCATTTAAATGTTGCCAGTAATGGAGAATCCAGCACAGCCCTTGGCGAGTTGTTCAAATGGTTATTCCCTCTCACTATTAAAAAAAGTGCATCTTAGGTCCAATCTGAATTTTTCTATCTTTGACTTCCAGACGTTTGGTCTTGTTATACATTTTTCTGATTGATTGAAATATTTGTTCTCCAGGTAGCTACTTATAGACTGTGAACAAGTTACATTTTAAACTTCTCTTTGTTAAGATAATTATATTGAGTTCCTTCCGTCTGTCACAATACGTAATGTTTTCCAAAGCTTTTATCGTTCTCCTGGCTCATCTCTGAACCCTTCCCCATTTAGCAACATCCTTCCCCAACTGAGAACACTAGAATTGGACACAGGATTCCAGCAGCAGTTGCATCAGTGGCAAATACAAAGGCAAAACAACCCCTGAAGATTCTCAAGGTTTCCCTGTTTTCACACCCAAGGGTTGCATTAGACTTTTTGGCCACATCACCTTGCTGGAAGCTGATGTGCAACTGATTATTCAGAATGACTCTGGGTCTTTTTCAGAGTCAATTTTGCTAAAGACATCCCATATCCATGTCTCATACATTGCAATTTCAAGTGAGCATAATCCCATCTGCACACTTATGGCTGACCTGGAGCAATGTCTTTCAGCCTTTTAAAGCTGGTGAACCATCAATCAAAGTAAAAATGTTCACAACCCCATTCCATTAAGTATAAAGAGTAAAAGTGTTGTCAATGATAACAATGATAACCCTACTGAATTCAACTACCACATCTGATCTCAGTAACTTTGAAAGTTTTCACCACTCCAAGTTTATCCTGGAAATTTAATTTTCTTTGCTGAGAATTATAATAAAAATTTCAATGCTTCATAAGCTCTCTGTTGCCTTGCATGGCACCACCCCCAGAGGACAAGACTCATCAGTTGAGAAATGCAGATCTATTCTGCTCTCAGCATCACATATATCATAGAACTGTATCTAGTAATTTCTCCATTCAGCCCACAATTTGAGGTTAAGTAGAGGATATCTTTCAGAAAGACCTTTAAACTCAATTTAAAGACTTCAAGTAACAGAATATACACCACATCCCTATGTAAATTATCCCAATAGTTAATAATTCTCACCCTTAAAAATGTGCATCTTACTCCCTGTTTGAATTTGTCTATCTTCAGCTTCTGCCTCACTAAAAAGTCATCAACTCAGAAGTCAGAAATCTCTTCTCCATGTTGGCAATTGGACCCATGATCAAGTCATCTCTGAACCTTTTCTTCAATAAGCTAAATAGATTGAATTTCACTACTATATTATATAGTTCACCTTGCTAAATTCTTCTTTTATAGCCCTTTGCTACCACAGTGACATGAGAAATGCAGCAGCAGAAGACTGACTTAAACAAACTTTATAGTGATTGACTCAAGGAGCTCATTGTACCTAGCTTTAAAAAAGAGATGTTTAAGGGATGATTTGGTTACAGTCCGGAGTACCTATTTTGCGAGTAAATGGGCTCATCCACCTAGCAGAGTCAGGTATAACAAGACCCATTGGCTGAAAGTAGAAGCTAGAAGAATTTGAGACTGGAAATAAGGAGTAAATTTTAAAGACTGAAGATAATTAACAGTTGGAAGAACTTACTGAGGCTTGTGATGGAGTATCCATCACTGACAAATTTTAAATCAAGATTTTTTTTTCTAAACGATCTGCTCTAGGAATGTTTACTGGGAAGTTCCATGGCCTGTATCATAGAGAAGGAGAGACCAGATAATCACAATGGTACTTTCTGGCCTTCTAAGCTACGAATTTATGACCCATGGAACAAAGCATAGGAATAGCCATACCATGCTTTCATATCTTTACCTTTCCAGACTGGCTGAGCAATGGATGCTGTCATTCAGAAATGAAACAGAAAATACGTCTCTCTTTCTCTGAGTTTCTCTCTGTCTCTGTTGCTTCACCCACTCTATAAATAAGGTTTTGAAAGTGCTATGATTTCATCTGAAGACTCACAACACCAATGGGAAATTACCAGAGGCAAGAAATCTCCTAGGACAACCTGAGATGCGTGCTCTAATTGAACACAAAAATGGTCATCTTTAAGGCTAAGTTTTTCAAAAAGCTTAAGGGAGTGAGGTGCAGAGCTCCCATGATCTTTCCATGGGATTTAGGTGCTCAAATCTCTTAGGAATCTTTGAAAATCCCACCATAAACAGATAAGGCAGAACTGGATGATTCATTCAGCTTTTAAAGTTTCACATATTTTGATGTTTTTCAATTATAGTTTCCATCAAAGTTTGGATTGATGCTGTGAAAGGAAATGGAAAATATCACTCTTAACCACTCATAAAGTTCTTTAACTCTTTTGCAAATCTTTCTATTGATCATGTTCTAATCTAAAATAAAGATTGTAGGTGGAATGGCAAAGTAGTGTTTGTTTGAGAGTATAACTGTGTGGTTAGCTAGCACTTTAAAATGAAAAATAGGTTCACGTTGAACCAAAAATTAATGAAAAAAGGTTTGGTGAAAGCAAAATATAAAAAATAGTATGCATTACTTTTGGGTCAAGGACAAAATTGAAATGTATAGTTTTTAACTGTGACTGTTAAAATGTTTTCTATTTAAAAAAAAAATAAGAGTAAAGGATATTTTGAAACAAATTGTTGCTTTGCGCTCAAATACTGAAACATTTAATGTGGAAAATGCTGCAATGAAATATTTTGATTTTTTCCAAAAAATATTGGCAAATACATGTCAATGAAACCAACATGAATTTTCAAAACCTGTAAGTTTGTTCTCCATGTTCATAGGAGGAAGACGTGAAGTAATGGGCTTAATCTGGAGCGAGGGCGATTTAGGTTAGATATTAGGAAAAAATTCTGACTGCAAGCGTAGTTCAGCACGAAAATAGGCTTCTGAAGGAAGGTTATGGAATCCCTATCATTAGAGGTTTTATAACTAGTTGGACAAATATCGGAGTGGGATGGTCTGTTCCTTTGTGCCACAGCACAGGCAGCTGGGTTATACAACCTCCCAATGTTCTTTCAAGCCCCACATTTCTTGCTTTTTATTAACATGAGGGTGAAATGCTAGGTTGTGATATGCTATAAAAAATGGGTTTCGGGGCCTAGAATGGGGTACTTTCCTCTCTGAATCAGCACTGGTCCCAGTACCCATGAACATCTCTAAGATACAATGTGCTTCAGGGAGCAGTATGCCTGACTCAGTAGATGATGCTATTTTCTTTGAGTCTACACTGCCCTCGATGCCCCTGTGTGGTGCTGGGAAGTGCTGGACAGCAGGGGCCTCAGTTCTCTATCTGTGTAAAAATATGGACAGTGCTTTTCTATGCCCCCAGGGTGTAGTGAAGGGCTCAGAAACTACAGTGATGCAGACAACGTTAGAGCCTGATATAGACTTGGTACCCGAGTCCCGAAGGAAGTTCGCTCTGCTACTATCAATGNGGTAAAAGCTCACCTTCACTGATCACTCTCCTTATAGTGTGTATGGTAACACCCATTGTTTCATGTTCTCTGTGTATATATCTATCTTCCTACTGTATTTTCCACTACATGCGTCTGATGAAGTGAGCTGTAGCCCATGAAAGCTTATGCTCAAATACTTTTGTTAGTCTCTAAGGTGCCACAAGTACTCCTGTTCTTTTATCAATGATGTGTTTGTTCTATGATGTGCATTGATCTCAATTGTCCGACAGCTTAGCACTTTGAAGAAAGACTTAATTATTCTAATTATTTCCATGAAAAACAGAATGCACTGACCGTTTATTTACAGAGCATACAGATGGAGAAAGGATCATTACACATAATTTGTCTAGCAGATTGACTCCCGCCCATTCATTGTCTTTTGGTTGCTTTGATTGTGTCTATCCAGAAGCATGTCATAGATTGGGGAACAACTTTGCTGTTCCCCGACTAAAGGCTTCTCGCAGGGCGAGTTTCACAGTCTTGTTTCTCAGGCTGTAGATAAAGGGGTTGAGGAAAGGGTACAGTACGGTGTTCAGCAGAGCCACCCCTTTGTTAAGATCCAAAGAGGAACTGCCTGAATGAATGGTGTACAAAATAATGCAGCTTCCATAGACAACTGCTAAAGCTGTGACATGGGAGGCACAGGTTGCAAAAGCTTTCTGTCTGCCTGTGGCCGTTGGGATTCGCAGAATAGAGAAGAAGATGCTCACATACGACAACATGGTTAAACATAATGAACTCAGGACTACAGTTGAGATAAAAATGGAATCCACCCTTCTAACCCCACTCGTGTCAGTGCAGGAGAGTTGGAAAAGGGGTTTGTTGTCACAGAAGAAATGGTTGATCACATTTGGCCCACAGAATATCAGCTTCGAAATCAGGAGCATCCGTAAACTTATAACTGTGAAACTTCCCACCCATGAACAAAGGACTAGTTGCACGCAGAGTCTCTGATTCATGGTGGTGGTGTATTGCAAAGGGTGGCAGATGGCAACATAGCGATCAAAGGACATGACCACTAGGAGGCAGAACTCTGTAGCACCTAAGGCGAAATAGAAGAAGGACTGGGCCATGCAGCCATTCAATGAAATGGTTCTGCTGACTGACAGAAAGTTCAGCATCAGCTTAGGGCTCGTGACCGAGGTGAACCAGATTTCCAAGAAGGACAAATTGGCGATGAAAAAGTACATGGGAGAGTGGAGTCGCCGATCCACCCACACTATGAAAATGATGACCACGTTCCCTGTTACTGTGAACAGGTAGGTGAGGAGAAGAATCAGGAAGAGGAAAAATTGCAGTTTCTCACCAAGGCTGGAAAATCCCAGTAGGATGAACTCAGACACAGCCGTTTCATTTCTTTCCTTCATGTCCAACGTCAGCCTTGTCTGTAGAAAAAGTAACAGTGAAAATAATAGCATGCCATTTTCACAAATTCTTGGATATTAAACCTAGATGGAAGCTTGTAATCTTCTGACTCTGTCCATAGCATATGACATAGGATTTTACCTAATAACTCTTCTGTTAATCTCCTAACTTGTTGCCACAAGTATGCTCCTCCCTGGGAACACACTGTTTTTCAACACCAGCATCCCAAATTTGGTACTACAGCCCTTTTACACCTCTACTGTTCCCTCTTGGCACTTTCAGGTAAATAAAGGATGTGTTTTTTTCATAATTCTATTTCAAGTGCCCTGCAGGTCATTTTAAATCTCACTGACAAACTGTGTCTCTGAGTTCTGTGTTTGAATAACCGGTAATCTTGTATTAAGCCTGACCAAACATAAATATAGACATAAAATTCGGTCACCTTCTATTTTCACGCCACTAATAAAGCCAGATTTTATCAGAATCTGGCAGCGATTCCCTTCCTGATCAGGGTCCAGCTCCCTGAATAATCTCTTTGATCCAGTTCCCTCTGTCCTCTGGAGACAACTGATGACCCTTTAAATAAATTTTAAAAAAATCCAAATCAGCCATCCAGGAGCCCAAGCCTCTGAGTCTGAGCATGCAGCAGTATAGATTCTTTTGGAGATTTTTTTTTTTACAACGTACTCATCAGGGTGGTATCTTCTGTCCCTGGAATCTATGGTCATCTAGTCTGACCTCCTGTATAACTTCAGCCGTTTAATTTCCCCAAAATAATGCCTTTTCAGTTAGAAACCATGTATTAGAAAAACACCTAATCTTGATTTTAAAATTAACAGCTCTGGAATATCCACCAACACACTTCTTCAGATGGTTAATTCCCCTCACTAGTCAAAAATGCGCACCTCAATTCCACTCTGAATTTCTCTAGCTTTGACTTCCAGTCATCTATCCTTGTTAAACCTTTTTCTGCTACACTGAAATATTTGTTCTCCATATAGATACTTACAGACTGGGATCAAGTTACCCTTTAAGCTTCTCTCTGTTCAGCTGAGAATTTTTGTTCTCCTTAAGTGTAACACTACAAGGAATGCTTTCCAAATATTGAATCATTCTTGTGGCTCAACTCTGAATCTTTTCTACAATAATCTAAATAGACTGAACTTCACTGCTATCTTCTATTGCTCCACCATTACAGCTGCCTTTCGAAAACTTTCCTTGTACCCCTTTTCTACAGCAGCGACATAACTAATGCAGTAGCTAAAAACCCATTTGAATAAGCCCTATAGACTCAAAGAGTTGAATCTATTTAGCTTAAGAAAGAGAAGTTTAAGGGGTGACTTGGTTAGAATCTAAAGTACAAAGTTGGGACGCAAGTGGGCTCTTCCCTCTGGCAGAGAAACGCATAACATGATCCATTGGATGGAAGTTGAAACAAGACACATTCACTCTGGAAATAAGGTGGACATTTTTAAGAGGGTGGATAATTAACAATTGGAACAACTTGCCAAGGGTTATGGTGGAGTCTCCATCGCTGACCATTTTTAAATCAAGATTGAATGTTTTTATATAAAAGATCTGCTCTAGGGAATTTTACCAGGAATTTCTATGGCCTGTGTTATAAAGGAGACCAGCCTAGATGATCACAATGTTCTAGCCTTTTAATCTATGAATTATGACCCATGGGACAAGCATAGGAATAGCCATACCATAGTTTCATATCTGTACCTTTCCAGACTGGCTGAGCAATGGATGCTGTCGTATAGAAAAGCAAAAGAAAACACCTCTCTCTTTCTCTGAAAATCTCTCTCTGTCTCTGTTGCTCTCTCAGAATTTCTCCTTCTCTGTGCATCTGGAGAAAGTCTTTGCCTTCATCCACTCTATAAATAACATTTTGAAAGTGTGATGTTTTCATCTGAGGTCTTGCAACACCAGTGGGAAATTACCAGAGGCAAGAAATCTCCTAGGACAACCTGAGATGCATGATCAAATTGAACACAAAAATGATCAACTTTAACTCTAAGATTTTTAAGAAGACTAAGGCAGTTAGATGCAGAGTTCCCATGATCTTTCGATGGGATTTAGGTGCTCACATCCCATAGGGATCTTTGAAAATCCTACCATAAACTGTTAAGGCATAATTGGGTGATTAATTCAGCTTTTTTGAATTTCCCAACTTTTCATTTTTTTCATGATTACTTCCATCAAAGTTTGGAATCATGCTGTGAAAGGAAACTGAAAAATATTACTCTTAAACATGCATGAAGTTCTTTGTCCTTTTTGAAAACCTTTCTATTGATCATATTCTAAAACAGGGATCGGCAACCTTTGGCACGTGGCCCACCAGGCTAAACACCCTGGCGGGCTGGGCCAGTTTGTTTACCTGCCGCATCCGCAGGTTCGGCCGATCGCAGCTCCCACTGGCCGCGGTTCGCCGCTCCAGGCCAATGTGGGCTGCGGGAAGCGGCGTGGGACGAGGGATGTGCTGGGATTATTTTCACTGACTTGTATAATGGAGTAGAAAGTGTGTCTATAAAATTTTCAGATGACCCCAAGCTTTGATGTTTTGCAAGTACTTTGGGGGACAGGATTAGAATTCAAAACGACCTTGACAAATGAGAAAATTGGTCTGAATTCAACAAGATGAAATTCAGTGAAGATTAGTGCAAAGTACTTCATTTAGGAAGGAAAAATCAAATGCACAACTACAAAATGAGGAGTGACTGGCTAGGGGGTAGAAGTGCTGAAAAGTATCTGGGGCTAATAGTGAATCACAAACTGAATATGAGTCGGTAATGTGATGCAGTTCTTAGAAAGGATAATATCATTCTGCGGTGTAGATTCATAGATTCATAGATTCTAGGACTGGAAGGGACCTCGAGAGGTCATCGAGTCCAGTCCCCTGCCCTCATGACAGGACCAAATACTGTCTAGACCATCCCTGATAGACATTTATCTAACCTACTCTTAAATATCTCCAGAGACGGAGATTCCACAACCTCCCTAAGCAATTTATTCCAGTGTTTAACCACCCTGACAGTTAGGAACTTTTTCCTAATGTCCAACCTAAACCTCCCTTGCTGCAGTTTAAGCCCATTGCTTCTTGTTCTATTCTTAGAGGCTAAGGTGAGCAAGTTTTCTCCCTCCTCCTTATGACACCCTTTTAGATACCTGAAAACTGCTATCATGTCCCCTCTCAGTCTTCTCTTTTTCAAACTAAACAAACCGAATTCTTTCAGCCTTCCTTCATAGGTCATGTTCTCAAGACCTTTAATCATTCTTGTTGCTCTTCTCTGGACCCTCTCCAATTTCTCCACATCTTTCTTGAAATGCGGTGCCCAGAACTGGACACTATACTCCAGTTGAGGCCTAACCAGCGCAGAGTAGAGCGGAAGAATGACTTCTCGTGTCTTGCTCACAACACACCTGTTAATACATCCCAGAATCATGTTTGCTTTTTTTGCAACAGCATCACACTGTTGATTCATATTTAGCTTGTGGTCCACTATAACCCCTAGATCCCTTTCTGCCGTACTCCTTCCTAGACAGTCTCTTCCCATTCTGTATGTGTGAAACTGATTGTTCCTTCCTAAGTGGAGCACTTTGCATTTGTCTTTGTTAAACTTCATCCTGTTTACCTCAGACCATTTCTCCAATTTGTCCAGATCATTTTGAATTATGACCCTGTCCTCCAAAGCAGTTGCAATCCCTCCCAGTTTGGTATCATCTGCAAACTTAATAAGCGTACTTTCTATGCCAATATCTAAGTAGTTAATGAAGATATTGAACAGAGCCGGTCCCAAAACAGACCCCTGCGGAACCCCACTTGTTATAACTTTCCAGCAGGATTGGGAACCATTAATACCAACTCTCTGAGTACGGTTATCCAGCCAGCTATGCACCCACCTTATAGTAGCCCCATCTAAATTGTATTTGCCTAGTTTATCGATAAGAATATTATGCGAGACCGTATCAAATGCCTTACTAACGTCTAGGTATACCACATCCCCAGCTTCTCCCTTATCCACAAGACTCATTATCCTATCAAAGAAAGATATCAGATTGGTTTGACACAATTTGTTCTTTACAAATCCATGCCGGCTATTCCCTATCACCTTACCACCTTCCAAGTGTTTGCAAATGATTTCCTTGATGGAACTGCCTGCGTGGTTAGCACCACAAGGATTTACTTGCTCCTTTATCTTCCCTGGCACAGAAGTTAAACTAACTGGTCTGTAGTTTCCTGGGTTGTTTTTATTTCCCTTTTTATAGATGGGCACTAGATTTGCCCTTTTCCAGTCTTCTGGAATCTCTCCCGTCTCCCATGATTTTCCAAAGATAATAGCTAGAGGCTCAGATACCTCCTCTATTAGCTCCTTGAGTATTCTAGGATGCATTTCATCAGGCCCTGGTGACTTGCAGGCATCTAACTTTTCTAAGTGATTTTTAACTTGTTCTTTTTTTATTTTATCTGCTAAACCTACCCCCTTCCCATTAGCATTCACTATGTTAGGCATTCCTTCAGACTTCTCGGTGAAGACCGAAACAAAGAAGTCATTAAGCATCTCTGCCATTTCCAAGTTTCCTGTTACTGTTTCTCCCTCTTCACTGAGCAGTGGGCCTACCCTGTCTTTGGTCTTCCTCTTGCTTCTAATGTATTGATAAAAAGTCTTCTTGTTTCCCTTTATTCCTGTAGCTAGTTTGAGCTCATTTTGTGCCTTTGCCTTTCTAATCTTGCCCCTGCATTCCTGTGTTGTTTGCCTATATTCATCCTTTGTAATCTGTCCTAGTTTCCATTTTTTATATGACTCCTTTTTATTTTTTAGATCATGCAAGATCTCGTGGTTAAGCCAAGGTGGTCTTTTGCCACATTTTCTATCTTTCCTAACCAGCGGAATAGCTTGCTTTTGGGCCCTTAATAGTGTCCCTTTGAAAAACTGCCAACTCTCCTCAGTTGTTTTTCCCCTCAGTCTTGATTCCCATGGGACCTTACCTATCAGCTCTCTGAGCCTACCAAAATCCGCCTTCCTGAAATCCATTGTCTCTATTTTGTTGTACTCCCTTCTAGCCTTCCTTAGAATTGCAAACTCTATGATTTCCTGATCACTTTCACCCAAGCTGCCTTCTACTTTCAAATTCTCAATGAGTTCCTCCCTATTTGTTAAAATCAAGTCTAGAACAGCTTCCCCCCTAGTAGCTTTTTCAACCTTCTGAAATAAAAAGTTGTCTGCAATGCAGTCCAAGAATTTGTTGGATAGTCTGTGCCCCGCTGTGTTATTTTCCCAACATATATTTGGACTGTTGAAGTCCCCCATCACCACCAAATCTTGGGCTTTGGATGATTTTGTTAGTTGTTTAAAAAAAGGCTCATCCACCTCTTCCACCTGGTTAGGTGGCCTGTAGTAGACTCCTAGCATGACATCACCCTTGTTTTTTACCCCTTTTAGCCTAACCCAGAGACTCTCAACACTTCCGTCTCCTATGTCCATCTCCACCGCAGTCCAAGTGTGTACATTTTTAATATATAAGGCAACACCTCCTCCATTTTTCCCCTGTCTATCTTCCTGAGCAAGCTGTACCCATCCACACTGACATTCCAATCATGTGTATTATCCCACCAAGTTTCAGTGATGCCAAGAATGTCAGTTGTATTTATTTATTAGCACTTCCAGTTCTTCCTGCTTATTACCCATACTTCTCGCATTTGTATATAGGCATCTAAGATACTGGTTCAATCTTGCCTCCCAGTTTTTCCCTGACCCTCCTTTCTCTCTGCCATTATAGCCCACACTCCCTCTTGTTTCCGACCCACCTCCCAGGTCTCCATGTTCCCCACTTACCTGTGGGCTTTGCCCACCTGTCCCCGTCGAACCTAGTTTAAAGCCCTCCTCACTAGGTTAGCCAGTCTGTGTCCAGACTGTAATAATGGGAGAGCCGTAGGTAAGAAATTGGAGGTAATTGTCCCACTCTACTTGCACTGGTGAGGCCTCAGCTGGAGTACCGTGTCCGGTTCTGACCCACCACATGTTAGGAGAGAGGTGGATAAAATGGAAAGAGTCCAGAGGAGAGCAACAAAAGCGATAAAAGGTTGAGAAAACTTGACGTATGAGGGGAGATCTTTTAAAATGGGTATGCTTTGTCTTGAGAAAAGAAGAGTGGGGTGCACCTTATAGCAGTCTTCCAATCTGTTACAGGCTGTTATAAAAAGGACCATGATGAATTCTTCTCTATGTAGGACAAGAAGTAATGGGCTTAATTTTCAGAAAGGGAGATACAGGTTAGATATTAGGAAAAACATTCCGATTATGATGATAGTTACATTCTAGAATTGGCTTCCAAGAGTGGGTCTGGAATCCCTGTCATTGGAGGTTTTAAAGAACAGTTGGACAAACACCTGTGAGGGATGGTCTAGGTCAGTGGTTCCCAAAGTGGTGTTCGTGAACCCCTGGGGGTTCGCAAAATGTTACAGGGGGTTCTCGGGTAAAAAAATCCCTAATGGCGGGCAGAGCTGTTCCTAGGGACCCCGGGCAGCACGGGGCCAGCGGCCCGGAGCCCCTGAACTTCCAAGAGCTAAGCAGATCAAAGCAAGCATATCTATCACACTGAGGAGATTTAAACTTCAAGATTCCTTATAAGAAATGGAAAGGGAGGTGGGTATTTTTGCTGTTTTTAAAATGAAATAGGCAGCTAATATTGTTTTTAAAATTATTATGAAGAACAAGTTTAAGCTTTGTTGTAACGTGCATTGTTTGCCTGGACTGCTCAAGACCTGAATGCTTGTGTAGGAGGAACTCTTTGAGTTGGCTTCTTAAATACCTTCCTGCTGTTTCACATCTGATACTCCTTGATGAAACATAGGAGCCGTGTCTTATTACAGGCTTATTCAAAATTATACAAGCTACAAAAGTGAGACCTTGCCATTTTCATAATGTAATAAAAATACTGTAATGATAAATAATAATTAATAATAAATGGTGTGTAATAAGCATGTCATATAAACAAATTTTATATTTCCAAGATCACTGCTTTTATCATTTATACTCAGGTAAAAGAGAAAATCCCTGGAAATATTCATTTTTAGGAGGGGGTTCACGAGACTTGACATTTTAGTGAAAGGGGTTCACAGGTTGTTAAAGTTTGGGAACCACTGGTCTAGGTTTATGTGGCTCTGCCTCTGCGCTGGGAGCTGGACTAGATGACCTCTCGAGGTCCCTTCCAGGCCTACATTTCTAGGAGTCTACAAGTGTCAGGGGATAGTTGTAGGTTGTGCTGTGCTGCAAAGAACAGGGAGGAGGGCTCAGGACAGGTTGCTACCCTCTCCGATTCAGCACCAATCTCAATCCCAAGAACATCACTACGGGGCAATTTGCTTCCGGGAGCTGTGTGCTTCACTCAGTAGAGGATGTTATATTCTGTCAGTGAATTCTGACCCCCGTGCCCAGGTGTGATTCTAGGAGGCAGTGGGGGCTGCAGAGGGATGTTTTTCCCTGGAACAAGAAAGAAGGATTTCCACAAGATTCATCAGCCAAAATGTGTCCTCTAGGAGTGAGGGGAGAATATTTAATTTTAAGCAGCAAAACCAAGCCAATGCCTAAGGTGTTTTTACTTCAGTGCTTCCTTTTTGGGGATTAATTATTTGTGTTCTATCTTTCAAGTGTAAGTGTGATCATATTTTTTCTCACATAATCTCACTGGTGAATCAGAAAAACAATGTAAAATGTTGAGTGTCTGAAACATTTAGTTAATTTGGTACAATGGCAATGAAAACGGGGGACGGGAGCTGGTGGGAAATGTGTTCTCATTCTGCATCAGAATAAAACCTAGACATGTTGACATTTATTATGAAAGAGTTTCTCTGTTCAGGGTAGTGTTATTAGTCAATTCAAGAGACAAACCAGCTCTGACCCTAGAGGCCTATGGTTTGGATAATGTCTTGGAACATGGGAGATGCAGATTCCAAACACTACATGGCCTGATTTGAAGTTGGGAGTTGAGCTGGTGTCTTTCACACCCCAGGCATGTCTGCTAACCAGCAGGATCTGCAGCTGAAGAATCTCTCTCTGGCAATTCGTTCTGTATCTGAGAAACCTCCATAATGTGACTAACCTTCTACAGCTACTGAGAGAAATGATGAAGGTCTGAAATCTGACATTAGAGATATGAGGCTATTGAATATTTCCCCATACATCCTGTGGTCTTGGTCCATTGGATCTTTGAGCAATACTTGGACTCAGGAAACCTGACTAAATCCTAGCACAGCCACAGATTTCTTGTCTGACCTTGGGAAATTAATTTATTCTAACCATTGGCTAAGATCCCTATCTTTAAAAATTAAAGATCATGTTTTCCTACCATGCAAGGGTGCTCTGAAGTCCTCGGAAACCATAGGAATGAAGAGAAAAAAGTGCCTAACAGATATTTGGTACCCGAGTCCTGCTGAAAGTGGTGTGGCCTGAAGGAACCGTGCTCTGCTACTATCAATGCAGTGTTTGTTCTCTGGATAATTGCACATTGATCCCAAGTGGGTGACAGTTCAGCACTTTAAAGGAAGGTTTAATTATTCTAATTATTTCCTTGAATAATAGAATTGACTGAACATTTATTCATAAGAAATACATGTGAAGGAAGGAGTATTGCACAAAATTGGGCTACAGATTAGTGGATTGATTCATGCCCTTCCATTATCTTTCTGTTGCTTTTCTTGTATCTATTTGGAAGCATGTCACAGATCGGGGAGCAACTTTGCAGTGCTCAACCTAAACGTTTCTCTGAGGGCGAGTTTCACAGTCTTGTTTCTGAGGCTGTAGATAAAAGGGTTGAGGAAAGGGTACAGGACAGTGTTCAGCAGAGCCACCCCTTTGTTGAGGTTCAAGGAGGAATTTCCTGAAGGTGTGGCATACAACACAATGCAGCTCCCATAGGCAATTGCCAAAGATGTGAGATGGGAGCCACAGGTAGCAAAAGCTTTCTGTCTGCCTGTGGCTGTTGGGATTTGGAGAATAGAAAATAAGATGCTCACATATGACAACATCGTTAGGCATAAGGAGCTCAGCACTAAAGTTGAGATCAAAATAGAATCCAACCTTCTAACCCCACTGGTGTCAGTGCAGGACAGTAGGAAAAGGGGTGTGTTGTCACAGAAGAAATGGTTGATCACATTTGGCCCACAGAAACTCAACTTCAAAATGAGGAGCATCCGTAAACTCATAACTATAAAACCTCCCACCCACGTACCAAGAACTAACTGGATGCAGAATCTCTGCTTCATGATGGTGGTGTATTGCAAAGGGTGGCAGATGGCAACATAACGATCAAAGGACATGACCACTAGGAAGGCTAACTCTGTTGCACCTAAGGCAAAATAGAAGAAGGACTGGGCCATACAGCCGTGGAATGAAATGGTTCGGCTGATTGAGAGAAAGTTCAGCATCATCTTAGGGCTTGTGACCGAGGTGAACCATGTTTCCAAGAAGGACAAATTGGCGATGAAAAAGTACATGGGAGAGTGGAGTCGGTGATTCACCCACACTATGAAAATGATGACTACATTCCCCGTTATTGTGATCAGGTAGGTGAGGAGAAGAACCAAGAAGAGGAAAATCTTCAGTTTCTCACCAAGACTGGAAAATCCCAGTAGGATGAACTCAGACACAGCCGTTTCATTTCTTTCCTCCATGTCCGACATCAGCCTTGGCTCTGGAAAGAGTTACAGTGAAAATAAGTTTCAGAGTGGTAGCCGTGTTAGTCTGTATCAGCAAAAACAACGAGGAGTCCTTGTGGCACCTTAGAGACTAACAAATCTATTTGGGCATAAGCTTTCATGGGCTATAACCCACTTCATCAGATGCATCTGAGTGGGTTATAGCCCACGAAAGAATAAGAGCATGCCATTTTCACAGATTCATACTTTTTAAAGCCAGATGAGACCCTTTTGATTTTCTAGTCAGATTTTTTGCCTAACATACATCAAAGCATTTTACCTTGTAACTCCTCCATTAATCCTCTCACTTGTCATGAGCTGCCCCTCCCTCATTCAACACCGGTGTCTCAGGTTTGATACTACTGACCTCATACTCCTTTAATATTGCTCTCCGGACACTTGCCGGTAAATATTCGGAGATCCTGGCTGTTTTCCTTCCTCTATTTCAAGGACATTACAGGTCTCTTCAAAATCTATAGATACTACTCCTCTGATTTCTGGGTTTGAAAAACCATTATACTTTTATTGAACCAAGCTAAACATAAACGTTAGTGACCCTTCCACTTCCTACATCTCGAGGGAGACCCTGATCTTATCAAAGCATGGCCATTCTTCATTCCTGGCCTGGGTCCAGCTCCCACATCCTCTCTGTGGTGCTGCTCCCGCTCCCCTCTGGAGAAAACCGATGACCATTCTCAATGAAAAAAAATCTGAATATGTCATTTAGGTGGAGCCTCCCTCCAGGAGTCTAAACTTCTCTGTCTCTGAGCACCCAGCAGCATATGTTCTTTTTGGTGTTCGTCCCACAACATCCACCATAATAGATTCATAAATTCCAAGGTGAGAAGGGACCATTGTGATCATCTAGTTTGACTTCCTGTCTAACTCTGGCCACAGAACTTCCCCAAAATAATTCCTGTTGAACTAGAGCCTGCCTTTGAAGAAAACATCCAATCTTGATTTTAAACTGACCAGGGATGGAGAATACACCACCCCACCCTTGCTAAGTTATTCCAATGGGTAATTCTCCTTACTGTTAAAAATAGACACGAAGTCCAGTTTGAAGTTGTCTATCTTCAACTCCCAGCCATTAGATCTTGTTATACTTTTGTCTATACTCTTGGAACTTTTTCCTGAGATGTTCTCTGGCCGGTGTTACACAGAAAATCATATTAGATTATCACAATGGTCCCTCCTATTCTACAAAAAAATGAACTATGGAACACCAACACATATGAATAGTCGTATTATAGTTTTATATATTTACCTTTTCAGACTAGTGGAGGAACGGCTGCTGTCATTTAGAAAAGAAACTAAAACCAGCTCTGTTCTCTGAATCTCTCTCTCAGTAGCCGTTGCTCTCTCGCCATCTCTCCTCCTCTGTCCATCTGGGGAAACGTCTTGCTTTCACCTGTGCATTAAATAAGGTTTTGAAAGTGCAATCATTTAATCTGAGCCATGGCAACACCAACAGGAGATTGGTAGCAAGAACTCTCATAGGACACCCTGAGATACCTGATCAGATTGAACCCTAAAATAGTCATCTTCTTGAAGGCTAAGATTTTCAAAAGTCTAAGTAGTTAGGTGCAGAGCTCCCATTCATTATCTTTCCCTGGGATTCTGGTGCTCAAACACTTAGGAATCTTTAAAAATCCTACCACAAACTTTTAAGGCAGAATAGGAAGATGAATTCATCTTTTTGTGATTTTTCAAAATTTGGTTTTTTTTTATTATTTTTAATTAGAATTTGTATTCATGCTCTGAAAAGAAACAAGAACATCTCCCTCAAGCATTCACAAAATTATTTACTCTTTTCCCAAACACTTCTAAAGATTATGATCTTAAATGGACAGATTGGCAAATTAATGTGTGCATAAAAGCTATTTCAGTAAACTAACCATTTAAAAAATTGAACATTGTTTCAGGTTGAAATAATTTTTTAAAAGAATTTGCAGTGAATGAAAAAGTTAAACAGAAACAGTAAATTTCTGTTGGGTCAAATGAAAACATTGACATGTAATTGTTTCAGTTTGGGCCATTTTTAAAGGTTTTCAAACAAGCATTACATTTTCAAAGTGCTACAATGAAATGTTTTGATTTTTGTAAAAAATGGTTGACACAACTCAGTGAAAC
Organism: Platysternon megacephalum; assembly: GCA_003942145.1. Lineage (NCBI taxonomy): Eukaryota > Metazoa > Chordata > Testudines > Platysternidae > Platysternon > Platysternon megacephalum. The sequence continues at coordinate 217,904 of QXTE01000368.1, read as the reverse complement.
CAACAAAAACTTGCAAAACCTTTCAGTGTTGTCAATCAGCATTTTCGATCAAAAAGAGTTTCAACAGAAAAATTTCACCTACTTCTATTTATGAACCTTTGTGTGTGTTACACCAGGTTTTAGTACGAAGTCCTTGATGTTAAGATGTGCCACAATAACATTCCACTTAACAGATGAAATGTGAAACTTAGACTCTTTTTCTAATACAAGATTGCTAACAGTATCATTTTAGAGGCCAAGATTAAGGAAGAACGGAGACTAGACTTCCATCCAAACACAGGCAACACCAGTCAAGCCTAGTGATTTTATTGTAGCAATAATTATTTGATGTGGTTTGGAGTTTCGGTACCTGAACATTCATCACTTACATAGAGCAATAATGTAGGAAAATGACGGGTTCTACAATTTTGTTCTGCGTAATGAAATCCCAGGTACATCTATTAGGCCCTGTCCACACTGTGGCTTAGATTTTTCCAAGCTACTTAAGATATTTGGGCATCTAATTCCCCAATCTCCCAGACGATTGAGAAGAGCAATCATAGTACCTATCTTTAAAAGGGAAAGAAAGAGAAGCCAGGGAATTATAGACTAGAAAGCCTAACTTCAATGCCTGGAAACACAGTGGAACAAACTGTTGAACAATCAATGTGTAAGCACCTTGAGAAAAATCTGGGATATAAGGAATAGCCACCATGGATTTATCAAGAACAAATGTTGCCAAACCAACTTAATGTCCTTCTCTTCTATGTTTACTGGCCCTGTGGATATGGGAGTAATAGTAGACAGGATATATCTAGATTACAGTAAGACTGTTGGCATAGTCCCACATGACATTCTCATAAGCAAGCTAGGGAGATGCAGTCTAGATGAAATTATTATAAGTTGGGTGCACAACTGGTGAAAGCCCATACTCAAAGAAGAGTTACCAATGGTTCTCTGTCAAACCAGGAGGGTCTATCTCATGTGGTCCTTAAGGGGTCAATCTTGGGTCTGGGACTATCCAATATTTTCATTAATAACTTTGATAATGGAGTCCTTATAAAATTGGGAGATGACACCAAGCTAAGAGGATATGCAAACACTTCAGAGGACGGAATTAGTAATCAGAACAGCCTTGACAAATGAGAGAATTGGTCTGAAACTGACAAGATGAAACTCAAGAAAGACAATTACAAGGTACTACACTTAGGAAGGACAAATCAAATGCACAACAACAAAATGGGGAATATCAGGCTAGGTGAAAGTACTGCTGAAAAGAATCTGGGGGTTATAGTGGATCACAATTTGAAGGAGAGTCAACAGTGCGAGGCAGTTGCTAAAAAGGTTAATATCATTCGGGGGGAGGGGGAACAACAGGAGTGTTGCACGCAAGACACAGGAGGTAATTGTCCCACTCTATTTGGCACTGGTGAGGCCTCAGCTGGAGTACTGTGTCCAGTTCTGGGTGCCACACTTTAGAAAAGACGTGCACAAATTGGATAGAGGCCAGAGGAGAGCAACAAAAATGAAAAAAAGTTTAGAAAACCTGACCTACGAGAAAAGGTTAAAAATTGGGGCATGTTTAGTCTTGAGAATAGAAGAGCAAGGGAGGCCTGTTAACAGTCTGCAAATGTGTTAAGGGCTGATATAAAGAAGGACAAGAAGTAATGGGCTCAGTCTGCAGAAAGGGAGATTTAGAATGATTTCCCTAGTTTCAAATCTAACTATAAGGACAATTAAGCACTAGAATAGTTTCCAAGGTGGGATGTGGACTCACCATCACTGGAGATTTTAAGAACTGGTTGGACAAACATCTGTGAGGGATGGGCTATGTTTATTTGGGCCTGCCTCAGTGCAGGGGGCTGAATTAAATGAGCTATCTAGGCCCCTTGCAGCTGTTGCCTGAATCTTTTAAAGATTCATCATATTTGTATTACTTGGCAGTTGATGAGAAGGTCATAAGGCTCTTCTCCCAAGAATCAGGCTACATAGAATTAAAACCAATGAGTTCAATATCTTGTTGGGAGCCTCGGGGTGTATGGTAAAGATGATAGATTTTTATTAGAATAATGAACAAAGCCAGAAAAGCTCTGAGCCACATAAAAAGATAGGAGTAGCACAGAATTGGGGATATCTGTGGTATCATTCTTGGCATGAGCTCTTAAATCTGCCTACTTACAGCCTTTGTTGAGGACCTGGTGATGAGAGACGAAGGACCAGCCCTGTCTCTGGCATGCCAAATGAGTCCGATGGCCCAGGTTCCTCAATGCTGAAGACTGATGGTAGATAACAATCGGGCTGAAGGGTCAAATGGTAGCTAAGCCCAGAAAACTAACTCTCCACACAGTGGTCTGCCCTATTATAAGGCCTGTGCACCATTGTGAATATTCAAGCTAATGCTCAAGCTTCCATGTCCAAATCTAACTTCCTCAGCCACATAACACTGAGGTGTACTTATTCTACAGGTTAACATATTAATACATATTAATGCCATTTTAGCTCATTATGATACCTGTCACTTCTTGTTTAAGACGGTTTACGGTTATTACTTGCATGTTCCTGCCGTGTTCCTGCTGTTGCCGTGTACCGTTAAGTTCCAACTCCTGCCATTGAGCAAGCTAGCCCAAACTCCCCCAAATATGAGGGTAACTTTCAGACCACTTATCTATGCCAATGGTTACAGGCCTATTATATTTCACTATACTTATGCTAACCTGCTTAAGCTAATGTCTTACAGGATACAGACCTGTAGGTTCCTTGCATTACATTGGTCTACAATTTTTGAGAAGTCGTCTGCTTCAGAGATAAAATGTGATATTTATTATGTATTTTGATGTGCTGAATTCAAATATGACAATTAAAACCACTGATTGGCTACTGTTTCTAAGATATTTAAGTTTTTACATTTTATGTCTATGTATATTGTGTAGATAGTAGACTTTTAATCATAAATTGTAAACCTAGGTCTTTTCATGTGTTTATGGTTGCTTTACATGATAATATTTCACCTGTCCTGTTTATGTAACACTTTAAAAATCAGCAAAAGGGTTATATAAATAAAATTTATTATGAAACAAAAGGCAAAAAACTATTATGTACATAGTTTAGTCCTATTCAGTGTCTACTCGGCGCTTCTTGGCTTGTCTCTTGTATTCATTAAATGGAGCATCTCTTGTCACTGTCCAGCAATAGTCTGCAAGCATTGATGGGCTCCATTTGCCCTGATAGCGTTTCTCCATTGTTGCAATGTCCTGGTGAAATCGCTCGCCGTGCTCGTCGCTCACTGCTCCGCAGTTCGGTGGAAAAAAATCTAGATGAGAGTGCAAAAAATGTATCTTTAGTGACATGTTGCAACCAAGGCTTTTGTATGCCTTGAGGAGGTTTTCCACCAACAACCTGTAGTTGTGTGCCTTGTTGTTTCCGAGAAAATTTATTGCCACTAACTGGAAGGCTTTCCATGCCGTCTTTTCCTTGCCACGCAGTGCATGGTCAAATGCATCATCTCGAAGAAGTTCACGAATCTGAGGACCAACAAAGACACCTTCCTTTATCTTAGCTTCACTTAACCTTGGAAATTTTCCACGGAGGTACTTGAAAGCTGCTTGTGTTTTGTCAATGGCCTTGACAAAGTTCTTCATCAGACCCAGCTTGATGTGTAAGGGTGGTAACAAAATCTTCCTTGATTCAACAAGTGGTGGATGCTGAACACTTTTCCTCCCAGGCTCCAATGACTGTCGGAGTGGCCAATCTTTCTTGATGTAGTGGGAATCTCTTGCACGACTATCCCATTCGCAGAGAAAACAGCAGTACTTTGTGTATCCAGCCTGCAGACCAAGCAAGAGAGCAACAACCTTCAAATCGCCACAAAGCTGCCACTGATGTTGGTCATAGTTTATGCACCTCAAAAGTTGTTTCATGTTGTCATAGGTTTCCTTCATATGGACTGCATGACCAACTGGAATTGATGGCAAAACATTGCCATTATGCAGTAAAACAGCTTTAAGACTCGTCTTCGATGAATCAATGAACAGTCTCCACTCATCTGGATCGTGAACGATGTTGAGGGCTGCCATCACACCATCGATGTTGTTGCAGGCTACAAGATCACCTTCCATGAAGAAGAATGGGACAAGATCCTTTTGACGGTCACGGAACATGGAAACCCTAACATCACCTGCCAGGAGATTCCACTGCTGTAGTCTGGAGCCCAACAGCTCTGCCTTACTCTTGGGTAGTTCCAAATCCCTGACAAGGTCATTCAGTTCACCTTGTGTTATGAGGTGTGGTTCAGAGGAGGAGGATGGGAGAAAATGTGGGTCCTGTGACATTGATGGTTCAGGACCAGAAGTTTCATCCTCTTCCTCTTCCTCGTCTGACTCAAGTGAGAATGATTCTGGTGCATCAGGAACCGGCAGTCCTTCTCCGTGGGGTACTGGGCGTATAGCTGATGGAATGTTTGGATAATGCACAGTCCACTTTTTCTTCTTTGACACACCTTTCCCAACTGGAGGCACCATGCAGAAGTAACAATTGCTGGTATGATCTGTTGGCTCTCTCCAAATCATTGGCACTGCAAAAGGCATAGATTTCCTTTTCCTGTTCAACCACTGGCGAAGATTTGTTGCACAAGTGTTGCAGCATATGTGTGGGGCCCACCTCTTGTCCTGATCTCCAATTTTGCAGCCAAAATAAAGGTGATAGGCTTTCTTAACCATAGTGGTTATACTGCGCTTTTGTGATGCAAAAGTCACTTCACCACAAACATAGCAGAAGTTATCTGCACTGTTCACACAAGTACGAGGCATCTCTGCTCACTTTGGCTAAACAGAAATGTGTCCCTTTGCAAAATCAAACACTGACAAATAAGAGAGCACGACACTGTATGTTTTCTAGAGCTGATATAGGGCAATTTGTTCAGCAGAGTGATGTAAGCTTCGTTATGATTGCATTATCCATGACTTCTAGGAATAACATGATGCAATTCATATCCTGTATGACGCAATACCAGCTTCAGATTGCATCATTCATTGTTTTGCCTAAAAAGCAAGTACTGTCCAAACCCAGTCATAGATTTATTCATAGATCCAGTCAAAGATGTATTTTAGTCATTTCTGGTTTAAATTGAGATCCCTTCCCTTTATAACTCACTTATCCTCCGCCATTCCCAAGTCAAGGGTCGTATATACTGACCCAATAGCATATTTTGAAAACTAGAGCCAATCAACAATTTTAAGCATCATTGTCGTTCTCAGTGACCCAGAATTAGTAAAGTTTGACTACATTTATTTCAGAAGCATTTTGGCTGTAGAGCAGTGTTACAGTTGAAGGTAATAAAGGCTAAACAGCCTTTCTACATTTCTAGGATACTAGGAAAGTTTGGGCAAAGTGCTAGGTTGCACTGTGCTGCAAGAAACGGGGGGCGGATTTCCTCTCTAAGTCAGCACTGATCCCACGAACATCACCATGGGACAATGTGCATCAGGCAGCCGTGTGCTTGACTCAATAGAGGCTGCTGTTTTCTTTGAGTCAAGGTTGGGGCCAATGTCCCGGTGTGGTGCTAGGAAGTGGTGGGCTGCCTGCAGGGGCCTTTTCACCACACCAGAGAAAATGTTTTCAGGAAGATTAATCAGTTAAATTGTTTTCTGATACACGGTGGGAGTGGGAGGTTGGGGGGAATATTTAATTTTAAACAGTAAAAGCAAAGTCTATGCCTCACTTGCTGTTATTTCGGCACATTCTTTCTTGGGATTAACTATTTGTGTTCCATCTTTCAAAGTGAATGTTTTTTCAACACTTATAACTAGAGGTGAAACAGAAAAGCATTGTACAAATTAGTGTGTCTGATCTTCGTTGATCTTGTACCATGGCAATGAAGGGGGGGGGGGAAGGAGAGAGATTCTAGTCAGAAATCTTGAATTCCATTTTATGATTTCAAAGTGTGTTTTCCTTCTGCATCAGAATGAAACCAAGACCTTTTGACATTTTGTGTGATTTCCAGTGCGGTATTACTGGTTACTCTAGCGAGCTCAGCTCTGGCCCTACAGCCCAATGGCTTGGATCCCGTCTGGTACATGGGAGATGCGGGTTCCAATCACTATATGGCCTGATTTGAAGCTGGGAGTTGAACTGGTGTCTTTCACATCCCATGCACGTAGCCTAACCACCAGGCTCAATAATTGAAGAACCTCTCTCTACCAATTCATTCTGTATTTTAGAAACCTCCATAATGCAACTAACAGTCCACATGTACTGATAGAAATCATGAAAGTCTGAAATCGGACCTCAGCTGTATTTGGGTACAGGTCTGTCTCATCTTACGCTGGGGTTACGTTCCGCAGTCAGCGCCTAAAGCGAAAACCGCGTATAGTCAAAATTACATTGAGTGTAATGGCGGGCGGAATCACCCGCACTACAGAAACAGCATTTAAACTGTTATTTTTCTCTTTTTTGTTGTTTTTTTCTTGTTTTTGCCGACCGTGTAAAGCTGAAATCACACATGTTAAATGCGCCTAACTTGTGACAGACCTGTACTGAGTATTTATCTGTACAGACTGGGCTATTGGTCCATTGAAATGGTAAGACTTGTACTCAGGAGCCAGATTTCAAATCCAAGCACGTCCACAGATGTTTTGTCAGACATTGGGCAATTTGTTTATTATATCCTTTGCCTCAGTTCTCTATTTGTTGAAAATCAGGACAATGCTTTCCAATTCCACCAGGGTGCTGTGAATGCTCACAAACTACAGACAGAAAGAACAAATATGTGCCTAGCTTATATCTGTTACCCAAGTGCTTTTGTGTAGCGCGAAGGAAGCTTGCCCTGCTACGATCAGTGAAGTGTTTGATCGGTGCATAATTACCCATTTGTCTCAAGTGTGTGATAAATCAGCATTTTCAAGAGAGACTGAATAAATCTAATTATTTCCTTGAAGAGTAGAATTGACTAAACTTTAATTTTAAAAAAATGCAGCTCGAGAAAGGACTATTACACATATACTCTTTCATTATGGAGGTGGGTGTATTTTTTGTTTTGCTTTTCTTATATCTATCCAGAAGTATGGTGCAGATTGGGGAACAACATTACAGTACTACGACTAAAGGTTTCTCTCAGGGCAAGTTTCACAGTCTTGTTTCTGAGGCTGTAGATAAAGGGGTTGAGGAAAGGGTACACTATGGTGTTCAGCAGAGCCACCCCTTTGTTGACATCCAAGGAGAAACTCCCTGAAAGCCTGGCATACAAAACAATGCAGCTCCCATAGACAACAGCCAAAGCTGTGAGATGGGAACCACAGGTACCAAAAGCTTTCTGTCTGCCTGTGGCTGTTGGCATTTGTAGAATAGAAAAGAAGATGCTCATGTAAGACAACATTGTTAAACATAATGAAGTCAGTACTAAAGTTGAGATCAAAATGGAGTCCACCCTCTTAACCCCACTGGAGTCAGTGCAGGAGAGCTGGAAGAGGGGAGAATTGTCACAGAAGAAATGGTTGATCACATTCAGCCCACAGAATCTCAGCTTCGAAAACAGGAGCATCCGTAAACTTATAACTGTGAAACTTCCCACCCATGAGCCAAGAACCATAGAATCATAGAATCATAGAACTTAAGATCAGAAGGGACCATTATGATCATCTAGTCTGACCTCCTGCATGATGCAGGCCACAAAAGTTGACCCACCCACCCCTGAAATAACTCACACCCTTGACTCAGCTGTTGCAGTCCCCAAATCATGATCTGACGACCTCAAGCACCAGGTAATCCTCTAGCAAGCGACCCCTGCCCCATGCTGCGCCGGAAGGCGAAAAACCTCCAGGGCCTCTGCCAATCTACCCCGGAGGAAAATGCCTTCCCGACCCCAAATATGGCGATCAGCTGAACCCCGAGCATGTGGCCAATATTCTCCATCCTGACATGGAGGACGTGTTCGAAAGCAACAGGTAACGGGAACTAAGAGAAAATTGCTGATTTGGTATCAAGAGAACAGATGGGCCCGAATCGGCAAAGTGCTGAATGCCCTCAACTCTCACTTGTTTGGCCACTTGTGTAAATATCGCAGCCTGGAAGCTGGCAGGCAAAACGCCCGGCAAATTCAAGGTGGGTGCCATGTACATTTTGCACCCACCACTTCTGATAAGGCCCCACACAATGCTCTGCTGCAGAAGTCCCGGGCTTCGTTTGGGAAGTAGAGCTGCGTGTGGTTTGAAAGCTCGTCTCTCTCACCAACAGAAGTTGGGCCAATCAAAGATATTACCCGACCCACCTTGTCTCTCTAATATCCTGGGACCGACACGGCTACAAATACACTGCACAGGTCTCACACTGTAATTGTACACAGGGAGCTGTCATGGAACGGGCGTGTTACTAGTGGGCTCCCAAAGGGATCGGTTCTTGGCCCTCGCTATTTAATATTTTTATTAATGACCTGGAAGGAAACATAAAATCATCACTGATAAAATGACAGAAAAATGAAGGGCATGGTAAATAATGATGTGGATAAGTCACTAAAACACAGCAATCTGGATCGCTTGGTAAGCCGGGCACAAGTCAAAAATATGCATTTTAATATGGCTGAACATACATGTACACATCTAGGAGCAAAGAATGTAGGTCCTACTTACAGGAGGGGTAACTATCCTGGGAAGCAGTGATGCTGAAAAAGATTTGAGGGTTGTGGTGGATAATCAGATGCACGTGAGCGCTCAGTGCGATGCTGTGGCCAGAAGGGCTAATGCGATCCCTATTAAATAAACGGGAATCTCAAGTAGGAGTAGAGAGGTTATTTTACCTCTGTATTTGGCACTGGTGAACCGCTGCTGGAATCCTGTGTCCAGTTCTGTAGTCCACAGTTCAAAAAGGATGTTGATAAACTGGAGAGAATTCACAGAAGTGCCTCAAGAATGATTAAAGGAATAGAAAACATGTCATACAGAAAGACTCAAGGAGCTCGATCTATTTAGCTTAACAAACAGAAGGTTCGGGTGACTTGATTACAATCTCTAAGTACCCAGGGGTAATTAATAACACTGGGCTCTTCACTCTAGCAGAGAAAGGTCTAACATGATCCAACGGTTGGACAGGTCTAGTTGAAGCTAGACAAATTCAGACTGGAAATAAAGCGCCCACTTTTAACAGTGAGAGTAATTAACCATTAGAACATGGTGGATTTGCCATCGCTGACAATGTTTAAACCAAGATGGGATGTTTTTCTAACAGCTCTGCCCTAGGAGTTATTTCAAGGAAGTTCTGTGGCCTGAGTTATACAGGAGGACAAACTAAATGATCACAATGGTCCCTTCTGGCCTTTCCATCTATGAATCTATGAAAACACGATACAGGCCTGGCAGCAGCTCCAAGTAACCTTGGTGCAAACAACAATTCATGCCTCTTCTAGCAAGAATTTGGGAAATCAACTTTTATTAGACAAGTCTGCCCGGCTGAGATTTGTGATCAGACACAAGGCATGGTACAGCATGTGATCAGAGAAATATTACCAGTTGGAAACAAAGTCTCTGCTTCATGATGGTGGCATATTGCAAAGGGCGGCAGATGGCAACATAGCGATCAAAGGACATGACCACTAGGAGGCAGAACTCTGTAATCCCTAAAGCAAAATAGAAGAAGGTCTGGGCCATGCAGCCATGGAATGAAATGGTTCTGCTGACTGAGAGAAAGTTCAGCATCAGCTTAGGGCTCGTGACTGAGGTGAACCAGATTTCCAAGAAGGACAAATTGGCGATGAAAAAGTACATAGGAGAGTGGAGTCGACGATCAACACACACTATGAAAATGATGACCACGTTGGCCGTTACTGTGATCAGGTAGGTGAGGAGAAGAATCAGGAACAGGATAATCTTCAGTTTCTCACCAAGACTGGAAAATCCCAGAAGGATGAACACAGACACAGCCGTTTCATTCCTTTCCTCCATGTCCGACATCAGCCTTGTCTGTAGAAAGAGTTACAGTGAAAATAAGTGAATGGCATTGTGACGGGCTGGATCACAGAAACCCCCTTGGGAGCTGCCAACTGATGTGCAAAGGCTACTTCTGTTCCTGTTTTCCCTCCCAGCTCAGTGGCTCCAGCACCCTGTCTTGCTGAAGCCAGACACACCCGTCTGCTCCAACACAGACTCAGGGTCTGAATTACCTGCCCCAAAGCTGCAGGTTTACCTGAAAACAGCTCACAGAAGTGTGCTTGTCTTTAGCACTCAGATGCCCAACTCCCAGTGGGGTCTAACCCCAAATAAATCCGTTTTACCCTATATAAAGCTTATGCAGGGTAAACTCATAAATTGTTTGCCCTCTATAACACTGATAGAGAGACATGCACAGCTGTTTGCTCCCCCAGGTATTAATACATACTCTGAGTTAATTAATAAGTGAAAAGTGATTTTATTTAANCTCTGTTCTCTTCCACCCCTTTATATATCTTTTGCATAAGGCGGGAATCCTTTGTCCCTCTGGGTTCCCCCACCCCTCACTGGAAAAGCACCAGGTTAAAGATGGATTCCAGTTCAGGTGACATGATCACATGTCACTGCAAGACTTCATTACTCACTTGCCAGCACACACACATACAGGAAGACTCACAGGTAAATACAGCCATCTGCAGACAATGGCTCTGGTTAATGGGAGTCATCAAGATTCCAAACCACCATTAATGGCCCACACTTTGCATAATTACAATAGGCCCTCAGAGTTATATTTCATATTTCTAGTTTCAGATACAAGAATGGTACATTTATACAAATAGGATGATCACACTCAGTAGATTATAAGCTTTATAATACCTTACAAGAGACCTTTATAAAACTATTCCAGTTACATTATATTTACTTATCATGTTTTTATAAAACCCTAGAGACTGCACCACGTCACAGGCATTTTCACAGATTCGTACATTTTACAGTCGGATGGAACCCTTGTGATCTTCTAGCCCCACTTTGTACAAAACATATGACACAGGATTTTACCTAGTAACTCCCTTACGCCCCTAACTTGTTGTCATAAGAGCGGCCAGACTGGGTCAGACCAAAGGTCCATCTAGCCCAGTGTCCTGTCTGCTGACAGTGGCCAATGCCAGGTGCCCCAGAGGGAGTGAACAAAGCAGGGCAATTATCAGGTGATCTATCCCCTGTCATCCACTCCCGGCATCTAGCAATCAGAGGCTCAGACACCCAGAGCATGGAGTTGTATCCCTGGCCATCTGCGTTAATAACCCGTGATCGATCTATTCTCCATGAACTTATCTAATTCTTTTTGAACCCAGTTATACATTTGGCCTTCACAGCATCCCCTGGCAACGAGCTGCACAGGTTGACTGTGTGTTTTGTGAAGAAGTATTTCCTTTTGTTTGTTTTAAACCTGTTGCCTATCAGTTTTATCAGGTGACCCCTCGTTCTTGTGTTGTGAGAAGGGGCAAATAGCACTTCCTTATTCACTTTCTCCACACCATTCATGATTTTCTAGACCTTTTTCATATCCTCCCATAGTCATCTCTTTTCTAAGCCAAAGAGTCCCAGTCTTTTTAATCTCCCCTCGTGTGGAAGTTGTTCCATACCCCTAATCATTTTTGTTACCTTTCTCTGTAACGTTTCCATTTCTAATACATCTTTTCTTATACGGCGTGACCAGAACTGCCCACAGTGTCCTACGTGCGGGCATAGTACGTGTAGCGGTGCGGGACTCACCTCTGCGGCGCCTCCTGCTGGTCGTCTCCGGGAATTAGGTCTCCAGCCATTGGAGCACCCTCTGCAGGCCGGTGTCCCGCTTTGCCACTGGCCCCGTGTCCCTCCCAGGACCCCGGTGCCCCTTTCTCTGGGTGCTGCCCCCTGGCAGTACCCCCACAGTTCTGGGTCTCCCCCTCCCAGGGGAACCCCCCACCCACTATCCCCACTTCGCCTCAGTCTTGGCTACTGCCCAGTCTCCATCTATCCCCCGTTCACTGGGGCAGACTGCAGTATCCGGCACTCCTCACAGGCAAAGGGGTTCGGACCTGCTGCCTCTGCCTACCCATGGGCGGCCCCCTGCAACCCAGTACCTAATAGGCCTTACCAAGCCTGCAGCCTGGGGCTTTCCTAGGCCAGAGCTCCCCGGCTCCCTTGGCCTTTCCCCAGCCCTGCTCCACTCCAGATACCGGTTCAACTCCCTGCAGCCAGGCCCTTCTCTCCCTGAACGCAGAGAGAGAGAGTGCTGAGCTCCTGGCTTCCAGCCTCTTATACAGGCCAGCTGTGGCCTGATTGGGGTGTGGCCCAGCTGCAGCTACTTCCCCAATCAGCCCAGCTTTTACCCCTGCAGCCCTCTCCAGGGCTGATTTCAAGCCCTTCGGGGCAGGAGCGGGTGTCCACCCCGCTACAGTATGTATTTCTATAGTTGCATTATGTTATTTGCTATCTTATTATCTATCCTGTTGCTAATGGTTCCTAACATTGTTCGTTTTTTTGACTGCTGCTGCATATTGAGTGGATGTTTTCAGAGAACTATCCACAATGCCTCCAAGATCTCTTTCTTGAGTGATAACAGCTCATTTAGACCCCAACATTTTGCGTGTATAGTTGGGATTACATTTTCCAATGTGCATTACTTTGCATTTTTCAACATTGAATTTCATCTGCCTTTTTGTTTTCCAATCACCCTGTTTTGTGAGATCCTTTTCTAACTCTGCTTTGCATTTAACTATCTTCTATAATTTTGTCTCATCTGGAAACTTTGCCATCTTTGTGCAGTGGCAGTCAAAAAAGCTAGCAGAATGTTAGGAACAGATAATAAGACAGTAAATATCATGATGCCACCATATAAATCCATATACATCCATAGTATGCCCACATCCCAAAAATATATATTAGACATGGAAAAGGTACAAAGAAGGGTAATGAAAATTATTAGGTGTATGGAACAGTTTCCAAATGAGGAGAGATTAAAAGGATTGGTACTGTTCATCTTGGAAAAGAGAGGATTATGGGAGGATAGGTAGAGATCTATAAAATCATGAATGATCATCTTGTCTGACCTCTTGTATAACTTCTGCCATTGAAATTTCTCAAAATAATTCCTTTTGAACTAGAACCTAGAAAAACATCCAATCTTGGTTTAAATATTACCAGGGATGGAGAATCAACCACAGCACTTGGTGAATGATTCAACTGGTTAATTCCCCTCACTATTAAAAAATGTGCACCTTAGTTGCAGTCTCAATTTTTCTAGCTTCAACTTTCAGCCATTTGATCTAGTTATACTTTTGTCTGCTAGACTGAATTTCCTATTCCTGCTTCTCCACGTGGGCACCAATGATACTGCCAAGAATGACCTTGAGCGGATCACTGCAGAGTACGTGGCTCTGGGAAGAAGGATAAAGGAGTTTGAGGCGCAAGTGGTGTTCTCGTCCATCCTCCCTGTGCAGGGAAAAGGCCTGGGTAGAGACCGTCGAATTGTGGAAGTCAACGAATGGCTACGCAGGTGGTGTCAGAGAGAAGTCTTTGGATTCTTTGACCATGGGATGGTGTTCCAAGAAGGAGGAGTGCTAGGCAGAGACGGGCTCCACTTAACGAAGAGAGGGAAGAGCATCTTCGCAAGCAGGCTGGCTAACCTAGTGAGGAGGGCTTTAAACTAGGTTCACCGGGGGAAGGAGACCAAAGCCTTGAGGTAAGTGGGGAAATGGGATACTGGGAGGAAGCACGAGCAGGAGAGTGCAAGAGGGGAGGACTCCTGTCTCAGACTGAGAAAGCGGGACAATCAGCGAGTTATCTTAAGTGCCTATACACAAATGCAAGAAGCCTGGGAAACAAGCAGGGAGAACTGGAAGTCCTGGCACAGTCAAGGAACTATGATGTCATTGGAATAACAGAGACTTGGTGGGATAACTCACATGACTGGAGTACTGTCATGGATGGATATAAACTGTTCAGGAAGGACAGGCAGGGCAGAAAAGGTGGGGGAGTTGCATTGTATGTAAGAGAGGAGTATGACTGCTCAGAGCTCCGGTATGAAACTGCAGAAAAACCTGAGAGTCTCTGGATTAAGTTTAGAAGTGTGAACAACAAGGGTGATGTCGTGGTGGGAGTCTGCTATAGACCACCAGACCAGGGGGATGAGGTGGACGAGGCTTTCTTCCGGCAACTAGCACAAGTTACTAGATCGCAGGCCCTGGTTCTCATGGGAGACTTTAATCACCCTGATATCTGCTGGGAGAGCAATACAGCGGTGCACAGACAATCCAGGAAGTTTTTGGAAAGTGTAGGGGACAATTTCCTGGTGCAAGTGCTGGAGGAACCAACTAGGGGCAGAGCTCTTCTAGACCTGCTGCTCACAAACCGGGAAGAATTAGTAGGGGAAGCAAAAGTGGATGGGAACCTGGGAGGCAGTGACCATGAGATGGTCGAGTTCAGGATCCTGACACAAGGAAGAAAGGAAAGCAGCAGAATACGGACCCTGGACTTCAGAAAAGCAGACTTTGACTCCCTCAGGGAACTGATGGGCAGGATCCCCTGGGAGAATAACATGAGGGGGAAAGGAGTCCAGGAGAGCTGGCTGTATTTTAAAGAATCCTTATTGAGGTTGCAGGAAAAAACCATCCCGATGTGTAGAAAGAATAGTAAATATGGCAGGCGACCAGCTTGGCTAAACAGTGAAATCCTTGCTGATCTTAAACGCAAAAAAGAAGCTTACAAGAAGTGGAAGATTGGACAAATGACCAGGGAGGAGTATAAAAATATTGCTCAGGCATGCAGGAGTGAAATCAGGAAGGCCAAATCACACTTGGAGTTGCAGCTAGCAAGAGATGTTAAGAGTAACAAGAAGGGTTTCTTCAGGTATGTTAGCAACAAGAAGAAAGTCAAGGAAAGTGTGGGCCCCTTACTGAATGAGGGAGGCAACCTAGTGACCGAGGATGTGGAAAAAGCTAATGTACTCAATGCTTTTTTTGCCTCTGTCTTCACGAACAAGGTCAGCTCCCAGACTGCTGCACTGGGCAGCACAGTATGGGGAGAAGGTGACCAGCCCTCTGTGGAGAAAGAAGTGGTTCGGGACTATTTAGAAAAACTGGACGAGCACAAGTCCATGGGGCCGGATGCGCTGCATCCGAGGGTGCTAAAGGAGTTGGCGGATGTGATTGCAGAGCCATTGGCCATTTTCTTGGAAAACTCATGGCGAGCGAGGGAGGTCCTGGATGACTGGAAAAAGGCTAATGTAGTGCCCATCTTTAAAAAAGGGAAGAAGGAGGATCCGGGGAACTACAGGCCAGTCAGCCTCACCTCAGTCCCTGGAAAAATCATGGAGCAGGTCCTCAAGGAATCAATTCTGAAGCACTTAGAGGAGAGGAAAGTGATCAGGAACAGTCAGCATGGATTCACCAAGGGCAAGTCATGCCTGACTAACCTAATTGCCTTCTATGAGGAGATAACTGGGTCTGTGGATGAGGGGAAAGCAGTGGATGTGTTATTCCTTGACTTTAGCAAAGCTTTTGATACGGTCTCCCACAGTATTCTTGCCGGCAAGTTAAAGAAGTATGGGCTGGATGAATGGACTATAAGGTGGATAGAAAGCTGGCTAGATCGTCGGGCTCAACGGGTAGTGATCAACGGCTCCATGTCTAGTTGGCAGCCGGTTTCAAGTGGAGTGCCCCAAGGGTCGGTCCTGGGGCCGGTTTTGTTCAATATCTTCATTAATGATCTGGAGGATGGCGTGGACTGCACTCTCAGCAAATTTGCAGATGACACTAAACTGGGAGGAGTGGTAGATACGCTGGAGGGTAGGGATAGGATACAGAGGGACCTAGACAAATTAGAGGATTGGGCCAAAAGAAACCTGATGAGGTTCAACAAGGACAAGTGCAGAGTCCTGCACTTAGGACGGAAGAATCCCATGCACTGTTACAGACTAGGGACCGAGTGGCTAGGCAGCAGTTCTGCAGAAAAGGACCTAGGGGTTACGGTGGACGAGAAGCTGGATATGAGTCAACAGTGTGCCCTTGTTGCCAAGAAGGCTAACGGCATTTTGGGCTGTATAAGTAGGGGCATTGCCAGCAGATCGAGGGACGTGATCGTTCCCCTCTATTCGACATTGGTGAGGCCTCACCTGGAGTACTGTGTCCAGTTTTGGGCCCCACACTACAAGAAGGATGTGGAAAAATTGGAAAGAGTCCAGCGGAGGGCAACAAAAATGATTAGGGGGCTGGAGCACATGAGTTATGAGGAGAGGCTGAGGGAACTGGGATTGTTTATTCTGCAGAAGAGAAGAATGAGGGGGGATTTGATAGCTGCTTTCAACTACCTGAAAGAGGGTTCCAAAGAGGATGGATCTAGACTGTTCACAGTGGTACCAGATGACAGAACAAGGAGTAATGGTCTCAAGTTGCAGTGGGGGAGGTTTAGATTGGATATTAGGGAAAACTTTTTCACTAGGAGGGTGATGAAGCACTGGAATGGGTTACCTAGGGAGGTGGTGGAATCTCCTTCCTTAGAGGTTTTTACGGTCAGGCTTGACAAAGCCCTGGCTGGGATGATTTAGTAGGGATTAGGTCCTGCTTTGAGCAGGAGGTTGGACTAGATGACCTCCTGAGGTCCCTTCCAACCCTGATATTCTATGAGTCTATGATTCTATTTGTTCCCCGTGGCTGTGATCAAGTTACCTAGAGTTCCTTGAGTCTGTTACTATAAGTAATCTTTCCCAAAGTTGCAATCATTCTTGTGGCTTATCTCTGAACACTCCCCAATTTGTTAACATCCTTCTTCAACTGTGCACTCCAAAATGGGGAACAGGATTCCACCAGTGGTCGCACCAGTGCCAAATACAGAGGAAAAATAACAGCTCTTTTCCTTTTAAATATCCCCCTGGTTTTACACCCAAGAATGGCATTAGACTTTTTGGTCATAGCTCCGAACTGGGAGCACTTGTTCAGGTGATTTTTCACCATGACCCTTGAGTCTTTTTCAAAGTTGATATTCCATAAGACTTATCCTATAACATCTCACACAATGCAATTTCAAGTTAATATAGTCCCATCTCCACACTTATGCTTGACCTGGAGTAATATTTTTCAATGTTTCATAGTTGGTGAACACTTAACATAAAAAAATGTTCACAACACCATTATATTTATTATAAACCCCATTATATTTACTATAAAGAGTAAAATATTTATCAATGATAACAGTGATAAGCCTATTTAATACAACTGCTACATTTGAGCTCAGAAACTTTTAAGCTTTTAATGACCTCTTATTTATTTGGGAAATTTTATTTTCTTTGCGTCAGAATTATAATAAAAAACTCAATGCCTCACATTTACCCACAATTGCCTTTCATGTCACCACCCCCAGAGCACACAACTCATCAGTTGCCAAACAAACATCTGTTCTGCCCTCAGCATCCCATAAACCAGGGACCGGCAACCTTTGGCACGCAGCTCACCAGGGAAAGCACCCTGAGGGGCCGGGCCGGTTTGTTTACCTGCCGCGTTGGCAGGTTCGGCCGATCGTGGCTCCCACTGGCCGCGGTTCGCCGCTCCAGGCCAATGGGGGCGGCGGGAAGCAGCGGCCAGTACATCCCTTGGCCCGCGCCACTTTCTGCAGCCCCCATTGGCCTGGAGCAGCAAACCGCGGCCAGTGGGAGCCGCGATTGGCCGAACCTGCCGACGCGACAGGTAAACAAACCGGCCGGCCTGCCAGGGTGCTTACCCTGGCGAGCTGCGTGCCAAAGGTTGCTGATCCCTGCCATAAACTATACAATTGTATCTAGTAATTTTGCCATTTAGCCCACAACTTGTGGTTGAAGTAGAGGATATCTTCTAGAAGACATCCAAACTCAGTTTAAAGACTTTGTGTGATGGAATATCCACCACATCTCTAGGTAAATTGCCCCAATACTTAATAGCCCTCACCCTTAAAAATGAGCACCTTACTTCTTGTTTGAATGTGTCTAACTTCAGCTTCCAACCATGGGATATTTTTTTCTGCTAGATTAAGGAATCTTCTATCTTTTCCCCATGTAGGCACTTGTACACCACAAAGTAATCTCTGATCCTTTTCTTCAATAATCTAAAAATAGACTGAATTTCACTACTATATTCTGTTGCTCCACCACTCTGTATTCCTTGCTAAATTCTTTTTTACCCCTTTTGTAGAGTAGTGACATAAATGCAGTTGCTAAAATTCCACTTATATATACCTTCTAGTGATAGACTCAAGGAACTCAATCTATTCAGTTTAGCAAAGAGAAGTTTAAGATCCTGGTGACTTGGTTGGAGTCCAAAGTACCGACATGAGGAGCAAATGGACTCTTCTATGTAGCAGAGAAGCACATAAGATGAGCCATTGGATGGAAGTTGAAATAAGACAAATTCAAACTGGAAATAAGGCGTAAATTTTAACAGTGAGGATAATTAATCATGTAACAATTTACCAAGGGTCATGGTGGATTCTTCATAACTGACAATTTCTAAATCAAGATTGGATTTTTTTTCTAAAAGATCTGCTCTAGGACTTTTTCCTGTGAAGTTCTTGGCCTGTGTTACACAGGATTTCAGACAAGATGATCAAAATGGTCCCTTCTAATCTATGAATTTATGAACTGTGCAACATCAAAAAATAGGAATAGGTGTACCTTAGTTACATATCTTTACCTTTTCAGACTGGCCGAGGAACGGATGCTGTCATTTAGAAATTAAATAAACACCTCTCTCTCTTTCACTGAATTGCTCTCTCTCTCTGTCTCTGTTGCTCTTCTCAGCATGTTGCCTCTGTCCATCTGGAAAATAAACTTTGCCTTCAGCCACTCTATAAATAATGGTTTTGAAAGTGCTATGACTTCATCTGAGCTCCGGCATTACCAGTGGGAAATTACCAGATGTAAGAAATCTCATAGGACACCATGAGATATGTGCCCAAATTGAACACAAAAATGGTCATCTTTTTATGGCTCCAATTTTCAAAAAAGCCTAAGGAAGTTAGGTCAGAGCTCCCATGGGATTCAGGTGCTCAAATCCATTAGGAATCTTTGAAAATCCTACTATAAAATTTTAAAGCATAACTGGGTGATTAATTCAGGTTTTTTGAATTTCCAAAATTTTGATTTTGTCATGATTTTTTCCATCAAAGTTTGGAATGATGCTATCAAAACAAACTGAAAAATATTTCTCTTAAATATTCACAAATTCTTTAACCATTTTGAAAGCACGTCTGTCTGTTATATTCTTAAAGAAACAGATTGTAGGTGGAATAGCAAATTAGTGTGTGTTTGTGAGTGTAGCTGAGTGAATAATGACTTTCAGTTAGCTTGCAATTGAAAAAAAATAAAAATAGTTTGAGGTTGAACCAAAAATTAATATTTTTTTTGGTGAATGCAAAAGTAAAAAAATATATATATATTTTGCGTCAAATGACACAACTGAAATGCATTGTTTCCGTTTTGACCCTTTAAAAATATTTCTATTTTTTAAAAATAAAAGTGAGAACATTTAAGACAACATTGTTTTGCTCAGAAAAACTGAAACATTTCATGTGGAAAATGCTGCAATGAAATATATATATATTTTTTTGTAAATATATATATGTGGCTGACCCAATTCAGGGAAACCAACATGAAATTTCCAAAACCTTTCAGTGTTGCTAAATCAGTGTTTTAGATCAAAAAGAGTTGAGCATCTGTATGTGCATTATACCGTGTTTTTGTGTGAATTTCTTGATATTGAGATGGGCCAGAATGACATTCTCTTTACCACATCAAATGGAAAGGTTAGCCTACTGTTCCAATAGAAGATTGCGAATAGTATTATCTTGGAGGCCACGACTAAAGAAGAAGAGAGAATAGACTTCTATCCAAAGATAAGCAACACCAAGTCAAGACAACTGATATTATTGCAGTAATAATTAAAGTTTATATCAGGGGTTCTCAAACTGGGGGTCGAGACCCCTCAGGGGGTCAAAAGTTTATTACATGGGGGGTCGCGAGCTGTCAGCCTCCACCCCAAACCCCGCTTTGCCTCCAGCATTTATAATGGTGCTAAATATATTTTAAAGTGTTTTTAATTTATAAGGGGGTGAGGGTCGCACTCAGAGGCTTGCTATGTGAAAGGAGTCAACAGTACAAAATGTTGAGAACTACTGGTTTATATGGTATCAGAGACTCACTACTGGACATGCTTGCCTGAACATTCATTACATACATACAGTTATAATCTAGGAAGATTACAGGGTTCTACAGTTTTTCTCTGAGTAATAAAATCTCAGTTATGTCTATTAGGCCCAGTTTCCTCTATTGCTGAGACTTTCCAAGCCACTCTGGCGATCTGGACTCCTGATGCTGCAATCTGCCAGAGGACTGGAGAAATCATAGAAACCAACTTTATAAAGGGGAACAAGGTGGACCCAGGGAATTTTAGACCTGTCAGCCTAACTTCAATACCTGGAAAGATACTGGAACAAATTATTCAACAATCAATTTTGTAAGCACCTAGAGGATAGTAGGATTATAAAGAATAGCTAGCATGGATTGTCAAGAACAAATCATGCCAAACCAACCTAATTGCCTTCTTTGAGAGAGTTACTGGCCTAACGAATGTGGGGAGGCTCTAGAGGTGATATATCTAGATTGTAATGCCCTTGACACAATCCCACATGGCAGTCTCATATGAAAGTTAGGGAAATGTGGTCTAGATGAAATTACTATCTGCTGGGTACAAAATTGGTTTAAAGACCGTACGCAGAGAATAGATATGAATGGTTCATATCTAGTGGGGGTCCCACAGGCATCAGTCCTTGGTCCAGTACTACTCAATATTTTAATTAATGACTTGGATAATTAACAGAGTGCTTATACAATTTATGGATGACACCAAGCTGCGAGGGGTTGCAAACACTTTGGAGGACAGTACTAGAATTCAAAATAACCTTGACAAATTAGGGGATTGGTCTGAAATCAACAAGATGAAATTCAAGAGAGACAATTACAAGTCAGTACACTTAGGAAGGGGAAAAAAACAATTGCGCAACTACAAAATGGACAACATAGCACTAAATGTTAGAACTATTGAAAAGAATCTGGGCCTTAAGTAAAAACTTTCCAACCAGAAGTAAGACGGAGAGATAAGAAACTAGGCTGAGATTTTCAAAGAAGCCTGAGTAAGGCACCACACTTCCATTGAATCCAAAATAAAAACTCATTTGAAAATTCCAGACCAAATTAACTACTTCATGTGTACATTTGGGCAAGGCACTTAGTCTGTTCCGTGCCTCATTTTCCCATCTAGAGAAGCTGGGGGGTGAGATTGTGAAGATAAAACCCATCAACGATTATGAGGCCATTAGTGGTTGTAAACTCAGTGTAACTTCTTCTGTCAATGTTGTGTCTGTTCTGTGGAGCAATACACATGGGCATCCAGTGTTTCCTAGTCCAGCACTTTTCAAAAGAATGAAATAAAGAATTTGAATTAATTCCCCAGACAATAGACTTGACCAAACTTTATTTTTTTTTATTTTTTTTTATTTTTTAAAGCAGATGTAGAAGAGGCTATTGCACAGAATTTGGCTACATGTTGCAACACTGATTTATGCTTTTCTAATTATTATTATTACATGTCTTGCCTCCATCAAGAAGCACAACACAACTTGTGGAACAATTTTGTCCTGTTATGACTGAAAGCAACTCTCAGGGCAAGCTTAACACTCTTGTTTCTGAGGCTGTAGATGAAGGGATTGAGGAATGGGTACACTACGGTGTTCAGCAGAGCCACCCCTTTGTTGATTTCCAGAGATAAGTATCCTGAGGGACTGCCATACAAAACAAAGCAGCTTCCATAGGCCAGCACTACAACAGTAAGATGGGAAGCGCAGGTGGAAAAGGCTTTCTGCTTCCCAGTGGCAGATGGGATTCTCAGTATAGAGTAGAAGATGCAAGCGTACGAGATCATGGTTAAACATAATGAAGTCAACACTATGGCTGACAGCAAAATGGAATCCACCCTCTTAATTAGTTGGGTATCGGTGCAGGAGAGCTGGAAAAGGGGGGTGCTGTCACAAAAGAAATGGTTGATCACATTCGGTCCACAGAATCTCAGCTTGTACACCAGGACCATCCGTAAGCCTATAACCAGGAAACCTCCCACCCAAGAAACAAAAACTAGTTGAATGCAGAGTCTCTGTTTCATGATGGCAGCATATCGCAACGGGTGGCAGATGGCAACATAGCGGTCAAAAGACATGACCACAAGAAGGATGAACTCCGCAGCTCCCAGGGCGAAATAGAAGTAGGACTGGGTCATGCAGCCAAGGAATGAGATGGTTTTGCTGTCTGAGAGAAAGTTCAACAGCATCTTGGGGTTTGTGACCGAGGTGAACCAGATCTCCAAGAAGGACAGATTGCTGATGAAAAAGTACATGGGGGTGTGGAATCGGTGATCCACCCACACTATCAAAATGATTAATGAGTTCCCGGTTAGTGTGACCAAGTAGGTCAGTAAAAGAACAAAGAAGAGAAACATCTGGAATTTGTCAAGAACTCCGGAAAACCCCAAGAGCATGAATTCAGCCACTGTGGTTTCATTTGCTTCCTCCATTTCCGATTTCAGTTTCCCCTATAGAAAGAGCAACAATAAAACAATAAGAGCATGAACCTTTATCTATCACATTTATGGATTCAACCACAATGTTTTGGAGCAGGGATTGGCAACCTTTGGCACGCAGCTCGCCAGTGTAAGCACCCTGGCGGGCCAGGCCATTTTTTTTACCTGCCGCATCTGCAGCTTGGCCAATCGCGGCTCCCACTGGCCGCGGTTCGCCGCTCCAGGCCAATGGGGGCTGCGGGAAGCAGCGGCCAGCACATCCCTCATCCTGCGCCACTTCCCGCAGCCCCCGTTGGCCTGGAGCAGCGAACCGCGGCCAGTGGGAGCCGTGATCGGCCGAAACTGTGGACGTGGCAGGTAAACAAACCGGCCCGGCCCGCCAGGGTGCTTACCTTGGCGAGCCACGTGCCAAAGGTTGCCGATCCCTGTTCTGGAGGGTTGTGAGACAGAAAAGCTGTACACTCAAAATCACGCACTAAGGAAGGAGACAGAGAATTAGTGAGATTGACAGAGAACATGGGTTCCCAGAGTAACTAAATTGATATGTCTACTGTATTTTATATAACAAATTAAACTTGAGGAAAGAGCTGGTTTCCAAATAATTGTCCTTGCTCGATATTCACAAATAAGCAACACCTGGCTATATACATACAGCTCCTCTCAGTGCTTTCTGGTGCCTTCTAAATCTTAGAACACAGCACAACTAGAGAGAGCTCACCAACTATTTAAAGAGATCTTACCCTGTTTCTACAAAGTACACATGAACTACATGGGGCCTTTGTCACTCTCGTATCAGAGAACCTTGCAAATATTGGTGGATTCTCACAGCACCCATGTGAGGTATTATCTGAATTTTACAGATGGGAACAGCTTAGCCGAAGTGACTTTCCCAAGATCACACAGGGAGTTTGTGTCTGAGGGAGGCGCTGAATTCCACATCTCCGAAATCATAACATACTCAGTTATCTATTGAGCAACCTTTCCTATCCCTGGACTAAAACGCCCCCTCTCTCTGCCATTCCCATATTGCTGAACGGGAAGGGTTCCTGGCTACATCCCAGCTAGAGAGGAGAAGGATTCCAGAATGGAGAAGGGAGAACTGGCATTGAAAAAAATTAAGATCCCCATCATGGAAGAGCGAATGAAAGTGTTGGATTTTCATGCTCAGCTAGGGGATCTTCTTGCCTAACTCCTATGAATTTTGAAGGACATCTGTATCATCTAGGTGGCTTTGCATTTTTCAGCCATTGCAGGCAACAACAAGGCAAAAGGAAGTTAAGATCGGCAAGATTCCCTGTAGGTAGAATGACATATATTGGTCTTCCAAAGTCATTTAAATGTGAAGAGAGTAAGAAGAACTTGAGGATGAGTTCACGGAGCTCACAGGAAAAACACCCTTTCTTACTTAGTGTTACAGTTTTCAAAGCTGCCTAAAGGATGGGGTGGGAATGAGGCATCCAAATACATAAATCAAAGATAAATTAGCCACCAAATCGGAACACTGAGCAACTCATACCGGGAATCTATAATGATTTAATCAATTCCTCCACACTGAATTAGGCATATAAGATTGTTGTAACATAGGTTTAATTAACTTCTTTCAGATAAGAAACAGTAATATTTCCTACTAGATTTTTTTCCTAAAAGAATTTTTTTCCAGCATAGAAAATGTAATCAAAATATAAATCAAAATAAAATGAAATGTCATGGTTTGCTACATTAAGCCTAATGATTTACACCTGAAAGATTTACCTTTCTCATTCAGCTGAATCTTCAATGCCGTGATCTTACAACAAAAGAAAACAAACAAAAAAACATGTCTCCTTCTCTGGTCTGATTAGGGAGAAACATGTCTCATCTTCACTCATTTTATAAACAATGTTGGAGAAGTGTTATTATTTCACTGGGAGACTGGCACCACCCAGGGGAGATGAGAACGTCTAAGAAATCTCAGAGGGTTTCATATGTGCAAATTGGTGCAAACTGAACATACAGAAGTTTGTCACCTTTAAAGAAAATGGCAGCTTCTAACTTGTCACACGGCTTGGATAACGGATTTGATTCTCATTTACACTTTACCCTGCCAGATTGATGAATGGGAATTCAGCCCTGAGGGGTGTGCGGGAGGGGGGGGGGGTCTGTGAGAGTGTATATGGCACCTCTAAACAGGGCCGGCTCCAGGGTTTGTGCCGCCCCAAGCAGGAGTTAAAAAAAAAAAAAAAGCCGCGATCGCAATCGCGGCACTGCAGCTCTACCGCCGCTTCATTCTTCGGCGGCAAGTCCTTCCCTCGCAGAGGGACTGGGGGACCCGCCGTCGAATTGCCATGGAAGACTCGGACGTGCCGCCCCCTCTTCACTGGCCGCCCCAGGCACCTGCTTGCCCCGCTGGTGCCTGGAGCCGGCCCTGCCTCTAAACACTTACCTGGTGTTTAGAGATGCCATATACAATGAAATAGAACAAAGCAAAATGTGGTATTATTTAGTAAGTAACTGGCAGCCACAACAGATAGGCTAAGATTAAAAGAGAAGTGGAGAATGGGGAAGAAAAAAATAATGAAGGCAACGGATGTTACTTCAAAGATAAATATTTTAGTTGTATAAGAAGTTGGTGATTCACAAAGGACCATTTTGATGTGTAAGTTTGTAATAATATCATATCCCAGAGTGGGACTGTGGGAAGGGGGAGGGTCTGTGTGTGTTAGTGATTGTAGCCAATTAGTGCATTTTATTACTCATTTATCATTGTGTTATTTGATGTTATGGTCAATTCATGTTATTTCCTATCTAATCAATGTATGCTAAATAGATTTAAATTGTAGGATTATAGACGTATAAAACTGACAAGTATTTATAAGTGTGGATTACATATATGTAACCCGTCTGCCCATCTGAGTTGGCAGCAACAAGGGCCGGGTTCAGTATCTAGGGGTTCCGTTTCAATACCACAAAGCAAAACCGGCTCGAGCCCCCACCCAGTGACCTGGGACAATTTCATACCACCCCCCGGGCGCCTCTAAGATGCAATACTTCCCCTCTCGCAAGCACGGAGTCTGAGTGTAGCAAAATCCTTTTAATAAAGGAGGGAAACAATGCGGCATTATATTGGGGAAACACCACAAACAGGATTCATAATACAAACCATGAGCAAAAGACCCACCCCCAAGTAAGGTTGGCAGTGTCCTTTTCCCCTCAGGGTCTTAAGTCCAACAACCCAAAAGATCACCCCAAAGTCCCAAAAGTCCAACACCTCTAAAGTCTCTTGAGTCCAACAACCCAAGAGTCTCTGTCCTTGGTCAATGCAGCCCCAGAGCTGCAGAGTTTTTGCCCCCC